>JAQSEC010001786.1:0-12805 GCA_028564925.1 Lithobates sylvaticus | reverse complement strand
ACTAGGGGGAGGGGAGGGGTTATGGGCTGTGACGTGTGTGTTTTTTTTTTACATTAGGGGGCGGGGCTGACGTCTGACATCATTGATCGGCTTTCCCGATGACTGGGAACAGCCGATCAATGACAGGCAGTGTAGGAAGCGCGGGGAGAGGTTTCTTTACACAAACCTCTCCCCGTTCTTCAGCTCCGTAGCCTGATCGCGGGACACCAGCGGCGATCGGGTCCGCTGGTCCCGCGGCCGGGGTCACGGAGCTCCCGACCAGGTCGCGAGCGCGCCGCTGGCGGCGCGCGCGCGCGACCCACAGGCAGGCAAATGCGCGATCACGTACAGGTACGTGATTTTGCCTGCCCGTGCCATTCTGCTGACGTATATATGCAGTGGCCGGTCGGGAAGCGGTTAAGAGATACAGCGAGGGAAAAAAGTATTTGATCCCCTGCTGATTTTCTATGTTTGCCCACTGACTAAGAAATGATCAGGTTTCATTTAACAGTGAGAGACGGAATTAAAAACAAAAATATCCAGAAAAACACATTTCAAAAAAGTTATAAATTTGATTTACATTTTAATGAGTGAAATAAGTATTTGATCCCCTATAAATCGGCAAGATTTCTGGCTCCCAGGTGTCTTCTATACATTTAACGAGCTGAGATTAGGAGCACTCTCTTATTGGGAGTTCTTCTAGTCTCGGCTTGTTACCTGTATTAAAGACACCTGTCCACAGAAGCAATCTGTCAGATTCCAATCTCTCCATTATGGCCAAGACCAAAGAGCTGTCCAAGGATGTCAGGGACAAGATTGTCTATCTACACAAGGCTGGAATGGGCTACAAGACCATCAGCAAGCAGCTTGGTGAGAGGGTGACAACAGTTGGTGAGATTATTTGCAAATGGTAGAAACACAAAATAACGGTCAATCTCCCTCGGCCTGGGGCTCCATGTAAGATCTCACCTCATGGAGTTTCAATGATCATGAGAACGGTGAGGCATCAGCCCATAACTACACGGGAGAATCTTGTCAATTATCTCAAGGCAGCTGGGACCATAGTCAACAAGAAAACAAGGACTGAAATCCTGCAATGCACAGAAGGTCCCCCTGCTCAAAAAAGCACATGCACAGGCCTGTCTAAAGTTTGCTAATGAACATCTGAATGATTTAGAGGAGAACTGGGTGAAAGTGTTGTGGTCAGAGGAGACCAAAATCAAGCTCTTTGGCATCAACTCACTGTTTTTGGAGGAGGAATGCTGCCTATGACCCAAAAGAACACCATCCCCACTATTAAACATGGAGGTGGAAACATTATGCTTTGGGGGTGTTTTTCGGCTAAGGGGACAGGACAACTACACCAAATCACAGGGACGATGGACAGGGCCATGTACCGTCAAATCTTGGATGAGAACCTTCTTCTTCCATGGATAATTTGCGCTTGTCACCCCTCTGTCTTAAAAGGTCCTGCCAATCGCCAGGAGAAATGCTACTGATTATATGTTCATTTACTGTATTTTATGCATGTTATTAACCTATAAAAGCCTCCCTTGTGTAGACATACAAAAACCTTGAGACTGGTGTTGTGTGTCACGCTCCCTGGTAGTGGTGAGTCTGATTGGCAGAGAAGGGCCTCCCTTGCGGCTCCCGCTCGCCGGTCCCCTGATGATGGGACAGTAGGACCAGGAGTCAGGAGGGGCACTGGTGCCTGGCAGGAATGGTCAGACCGGTACAAGAGCTTCCTGGATAAGCTCAGCGGATGAGGTAAGTAGATAGCTGTAAACGGACTGGAACAACAGGCAGACTTGGATCTGTGTGCAGACTGGAACAACAGGCAAACTTGGATCTGTATGCAGACTGGAACAACAGGTAAGCTGGATCTGTGTGCAGGCTGGAACAACAGGTAAGCTGGATCTGTGTGCAGGCTGGAACAACAGGTAAGCTGGATCTGTGTGCAGGCTGGAACAACAGGTAAGCTGGATCTGTATGCAGACTGGAACAACAGGTAAGCTGGATCTGTGTGCAGGCTGGAACAACTGGTAAGCTGGATCTGTGTGCAGGCTGGAACAACAGGCAGACTTGGATCTGTATGCAGACTGGAACAACAGGCAGACTTGGATCTGTATGCAGACTGGAACAACAGGCAGTCTTGGATCTGTATGCAGACTGGAACAACAGGCAGACTTGGATCTGTATGCAGACTGGAACAACAGGCAGACTTGGATCTGTATGCAGACCGGAACAACAGGTGACTTGGATCTGTATGCAGACTGGAACAACAGGCAGACTTGGATCTGTATGCAGACTGGAACAACAGGCAGACTTGGATCTGTATGCAGACTGGAACAACAGGCAGACTTGGATCTGTATGCAGACTGGAACAACAGGTGAGCTGGCTCTGGAATGGTCAGACAGGCCGGGTCGGGTATCAGGCTGGCAGCACAGTACAGGTGGAGAAGACAAGAGGATGGTCACAAACAAGCCAAGGTCGATACACAGGGACAGAGCGGATGGTCAAGGATAGCCGGGTCAGATACAGGTAAACAGACTTCAGATCAGGTTTCAAACACAGAACGTTGTAGAGCAGACAGCGGGGACCGTCAGTCACAGGAGGGTTTAAATAGCCTCATTGGCGCCAATGGAGGCGCGCACCCGTCCGCGCACGCTCGCCCCCGTCTGCGGGCGCGCGCGTGCACGCGCGCGCTCGCGTATGCGCAATGGCAGCCGAGAACGGGAACCAGGGATGCTGAGGCGCCGATTACTGGCAGGATCATCAGGTCGCCGACCACGGATGGAGCCCTCATGACATTGCCCCCCCCTAAGGGGCAGCCTCCGGATGCCCCTCGGGGCAAATTTCTCAGGATGGGCTCTCTTAAAAGACTGGACTAGACTCTTAGCGTGGATGTTCTCCTCGGGATCCCAGGAGTTTTCTTCGGGGCCGTACCCCTTCCACTTGATCAGGAACTGGTTCTGGTTCTGCCTTCTTCTGACATTAAGGATGGCTTCCACCTCGAACTCCTCCTCTCCGTCCACCATGACTGGATCAGGAGGGATGGCCCTCCGGTTGGGGAAAGGGTTACTAACCGAGGGCTTCAGTAAGGACACATGGAACACCGGGTGAATCTTCAAAGAATCTGGAAGTTCCAATTCATAAGCCACCTCGTTGATCCTCCTCTTGACCGGGAAGGGGCCCAAGAACTTGGGGCCCAGTTTCCGTGAAGGGCAAGCCAGTTTTAGGTTAGAGGTAGATAACCATACGGTTTCGCCCGGGGCAAGCACTAGTTCCCCCCATCTCTTTTTGTCAAATACGGTTTTGTTGTACTCCTGGGTCCTAGTCATGGTCTCCTGGAGAAGTTGGTTGTTGGTGGAAAAGAACTGGATTCGCTCTTGGACTGCTGGCACAGTGCAGTCAGGAAGTGAGTTAGGCAGAAATGCTGGGTGGTACCCATAGTTGGCAAAAAAGGGGTCTGTTTGGTGGCGGAGTGGGTGGCGTTGTTATATGCGAACTCGGCCAGGGGCAGAAGGGAGATCCAGTCATCCTGAGTGAAGGAGGAGAAGCAGCGCAGATACTGCTCTAGGGTCTGATTGGTCCGCTCCGTCTGCCCATTGGACTGAGGGTGGTACGCAGAGGAGAGAGAGAGTTCGATATCCAAGGACTGGCACAGGGACCTCCAGAATCGAGAGGTAAATTGTACCCCTCGATCCGAGACAATGTTGGCCGGGACCCCGTGAAGGCGGACAATTTCCCTAATAAAGACTCGTGCCGTTTCTGGAGCCGAGGGGGTGCCCTTCATAGGGATGAAGTGAGCCATCTTGGATAAACGGTCGACGATCACAAAGATCGTCGTGTGGCCTTCTGCTGGGGGTAGCTCCACAATAAAGTCTAGGGAGATCATCCTCCAGGGACGATCTGGGACAGACAAGGGTTTAAGGAGACCCCAGGCCCTGGTTTTGGGATTCTTGTTCCGGATGCAGGTAGGGCAAGTGTCCACAAATTTTTTACAATCAACCCGTAGTTGAGGCCACCAGAAGGTACGCTGTACCAAGTCGGTGGTCTTAGCGACACCGAAGTGACCGGCCAAAGCGTGGTCATGGCACAGCTCCATAGTTGTTACCCGGAGCTGTTCCGGGGTGTAGATCTTGTCCCCGTACCAGAATAGGCCGTCCTTCTTTTGTAGCTGGGTTTCGGGAGTGGGCTCTTGCCCTGCTGAGGCACGTTTGAACTGGGACAATAAGTCCTCTTGAAGAAGGAGAAAGTTCCCAAGGGCCAGAATGGTGTCAGGGGGGTCTTCTTCCTGGTGCTTGTGGTACATCCTAGACAGGGCGTCTGGTTTGACATTCTTGGATCCGGGCCGATATGTCACATGGCAGGTAAAGCGGGAAAAGAAAAGTGCCCATCTGGCTTGTCTGGGTTTCAATCTCTTAGCTGACTTCAAGTATTCCAGATTCTTATGGTCAGTGAATATTAGAATGGGATGAGAGGCTCCCTCCAGGAGGTATCGCCATTCTTCCAGCGCAGCCTTGATCGCCAGTAGTTCTCGGTCGCCCACATCATAATTCTTCTCGGCCGAGGACAACTTGCGGGAGAAGAAGGCGACCGGGTGCAGCAGGGACTTGTCCCCCTGTCTCTGGGATAGGATGGCACCCACCGCGATCTCGGAGGCATCAACCTCCAGGGTGAAGGGTAGAGAGGAGTCCGGGTGCCTGAGGATGGGTGCCGAGGTGAACAGAGTTTTAAGGGCATCAAAGGCCTCCTGGGCCTCGGAAGACCACCGGAACCGGGTCCCTTGTTTGGTCAGTTGGGTGATAGGCGCCACAATGGCGGAAAACCCCCTGATGAACTTGCGGTAGAAATTGGCAAAGCCAATGAACCGCTGGATGCCCTTTTTGTCTGCCGGAGTGGGCCATTCCAAGATGGCAGAAATCTTCTGGGGGTCCATCTTGATGCCTGTACTTGAGATGATTAGCCCAAGGAAGGGAATACTCTCCTGTGCAAACTGGCATTTCTCTGCCTTGGCATACAGACCGTGGATACGGAGCCGTCCCAGGACCTCCTTGACGTGTCTGCGATGGGTCTCTAAAGAGGGGGAGAAAATCAAGATATCATCCAGATATACTACGGCAAACAAGTCCAGGAAGTCCCGAAGTACGTCGTTAATGAAGTATTGGAAGGTTGCGGGGGCATTACACAGGCCGAAGGGCATCACGAGATACTCGTAATGCCCATACCGTGTCCGAAAGGCCGTCTTCCACTCATCCCCATCTTTAATCCGAACCAGATTGTAGGCCCCCCGTAGGTCAAGCTTCGTGAAGATGGTGGCCGTGCCAAGCCTCTGGAAGAGTTCAGGGACCAACGGGAGAGGGTAACGGTTCTTAACCGTAATGTTGTTCAATTCTCTATAGTCCACACAGGGCCGAAGGGTGTGATCTTTTTTCTCCACAAAAAATATGCCCGCGCCTGCAGGAGAGGTAGATGGGCGGATGAAGCCTTTTCGGAGGTTCTCCTCAATGTACTCCTTCAGTTTGCCTTGCTCCACTTCTGTCAGGGGGAAGACCCTTCCAAAGGGGATCTCTGCTCCAGGAAAAAGTTCGATTGGGCAGTCATAAGCCCTGTGAGGTGGGAGCACCTCTGCTGCCTGTTTACTGAAGACGTCTAGATAGTCGTGGTAGGCCTGGGGAATGGCCCGACGGAGGTCCACCTCAGAGTCCCCACTTAGTAGAGTAGCCAGGTGGGAGGAATTAAGAGGTCTGCAAGACATCTGACAGTACTGAGAGGAGAAGGAGACCATCCCAGTGGCCCAGTCGATGACTGGGTTGTGGGCCTTCAGCCACGGCATGCCCAGGATTATAGGGGACAATGGAGAGGAAATAATGTCCATGCAAAGAAGTTCCTGGTGGTTGTCCGAGATGGTCATGGGCAGTGGGATGGTCTCTTGCGTAACCGGGCCTGAACGGATGGAGGAGCCATCCGCCAGGTAAACTGACAGTCCCTGGGATTTAGGCTGAAGGGAGATCCGGTGTTGGGCAGCAAAAGAAGAGTCCATGAAACAGCTGCATGCCCCGGAATCAATAATGGCGGGTACCTGGAGGATTCTTCCCGGAAGCTGCAACGAGACAGAAAGGGCAAGGTGAGAGGAGACCTGGATTGAGGAGTCCATAGAGCTAGCAGGCATGAGAGGGCACTTGCGAGCCTTGACCGGACAGTTCCTTACGTAGTGCCCGGGCTCACCACAGTAGAGGCACAAGTTGTTGACCCGACGACGTTGCCGTTCCTCAGGAGTTAGAGAAGGCCTCAAGAGCCCTAACTGCATGGGCTCGGAGGAATCAGGGAGGGTTACAGGTCGATTGGCCGAACCAGTCTGCAGGTGACTTGGGGCCTTGGGGAGCATCCAGGTAGGACGAGGGAAACCAGATGCATGTTCCGTCCTGCGTTCCCTTAGTCGTCGGTCAATCTGAATGACCAGGTTGATCAGAGTGTCCAGGGTCTGGGGTACCCCAACTCTCGCCAACTCATCTTTTAGTGCCTCAGAAAGTCCTAGGCGGAACTGGTGACGCAGAGCCGCGTCGTTCCACTGGGTATCCGCACCCCAGCGCCTAAAGTCCGCGACATAGTCTTCTACAGGCCTTCGCCCCTGCTGGAGGGCGCGCAGAGTGGTCTCTGCGGTGGCAGCGAGTTGGGGGTCTTCATAGAGTTGAGCCATAGTGTCAAAAAATGAATTGAGACCGGCCAGTGCGGGGTCCTTCTGCTCTAGAAGGCGGTGGGCCCAGGTCCGCGGGTCTCCGGAGAGTAAGGAGATCACGAAGCCCACCTTGGTGGCTTCCAGGGAAAAGGTACGTGGCTGTAGTGCAAAAAACAGTTCACAGGAGTTACGGAAGTCCCGGAAGAGGTTGCGGGCACCCGAGAATCTCTCAGGGATTGGTACCCGGGGCTCTGGAGGGAGCATTACCACTGAAGGTCCTGGACTTCCCCCAGATGGGGCTGTTGGTGGTAGGGCCAGCACCCGTTCTTCCAACCGGGTATATCCCTGCTGGAGATTCTTTACCGCCTCGGTCAGTCCCGCCAGGTGTTGGCACAGTCCTTCCATAGGAGAGGCCCCCTGCTCAGACTCAGACATGGCTGTCTGCTACTGTCACGCTCCCTGGTAGTGGTGAGTCTGATTGGCAGAGAAGGGCCTCCCTTGCGGCTCCCGCTCGCCGGTCCCCTGATGATGGGACAGTAGGACCAGGAGTCAGGAGGGGCACAGGTGCCTGGCAGGAATGGTCAGACCGGTACAAGAGCTTCCCGGATAAGCTCAGCGGATGAGGTAAGTAGATAGCTGTAAACGGACTGGAACAACAGGCAGACTTGGATCTGTGTGCAGACTGGAACAACAGGCAAACTTGGATCTGTATGCAGACTGGAACAACAGGTAAGCTGGATCTGTGTGCAGGCTGGAACAACAGGTAAGCTGGATCTGTGTGCAGGCTGGAACAACAGGTAAGCTGGATCTGTGTGCAGGCTGGAACAACAGGTAAGCTGGATCTGTGTGCAGGCTGGAACAACAGGTAAGCTGGATCTGTGTGCAGGCTGGAACAACAGGTAAGCTGGATCTGTATGCAGACTGGAACAACAGGTAAGCTGGATCTGTGTGCAGGCTGGAACAACAGGTAAGCTGGATCTGTATGCAGACTGGAACAACAGGTAAGCTGGATCTGTATGCAGACTGGAACAACAGGTAAGCTGGATCTGTATGCAGACCGGAACAACAGGTGACTTGGATCTGTATGCAGACTGGAACAACAGGCAGACTTGGATCTGTATGCAGACTGGAACAACAGGCAGACTTGGATCTGTATGCAGACTGGAACAACAGGCAGACTTGGATCTGTATGCAGACTGGAACAACAGGTGAGCTGGCTCTGGAATGGTCAGACAGGCCGGGTCGGGTATCAGGCTGGCAGCACAGTACAGGTGGAGAAGACAAGAGGATGGTCACAAACAAGCCAAGGTCGATACACAGGGACAGAGCGGATGGTCAAGGATAGCCGGGTCAGATACAGGTAAACAGACTTCAGATCAGGTTTCAAACACAGAACGTTGTAGAGCAGACAGCGGGGACCGTCAGTCACAGGAGGGTTTAAATAGCCTCATTGCGCCAATGGAGGCGCGCACCCGTCGCGCACGCTCGCTGCGCCCCGTCACGCGCGCGCTCGCGCGCGGGCGCGCGCGTGCACGCGCGCGCTCGCGCATGCGCAATGGCAGCCGAGAACGGGAACCAGGGATGCTGAGGCGCCGATTACTGGCAGGATCATCAGGTCGCCGACCACGGATGGAGCCCTCATGACATTAACCACTTACGGACCGCCCTCCATCATTATACGGAGGCACTTTGAAGTGGAATACTGTTGTTATGGCAGCCGCTAGCTGCCCTAACCAGTGGTGTATTTAGGTTTTGTGCTGCCTTAGGCCTGACTAAACTTGTGCACCCCCTAATTTAAATATGACCCACCCCTTCCTGTCAAGGTCACAACCTTTCCTGTTTAAGACCCTCCCTGTCATCTGTAAACCACACCTCTTCTTCCTCTTTAGGCTCCACCAACGCAGCGGCTGGTGTGATTAGACCCTAAGCTCCTCAGTTGAGAGGCTTTTGCAGGTAAATGCAGATCAGAAGAGGTCAAGTGCACTTGTCAATGAATTTTGAATGATCACTGAAACATCTCAAACTGATGTCAGAACTAATGCCAGTGATAACAAAGACACTACCAGTGGTGGAAGTGCTCATATTCACCTGCTAAAATTCCCCTAAATGACATCACATTGGGCCATCAGATAGGGTTGGGCTACATCCATATTGTGGATTATTGGACATACAATGCTGATCTAACCACACAGGTACTGCTCTTGGCTGTCGGTGCCACTTATCCCAAGAGGAACACCTGGAATGGGGACCTGCCCAACTAATGTTCTATTTGATGGTGGTCATGTGAAATTCACAAACCAGTTTCTTAGTCAAACACTTAGGACTCAATCAGGCCAAGAATTACTCCAAAATATGTCAACAGACGGACTGAAAGATCTTTACCCTGTGTATGTTTAATTACAATACATTTTGCTAAATGAAACAGGATTAACTGGCATAAATGTTCCTATAGAGAAAAACCTAAGACAAATTGGCAGGTTGCAAAAAACATGAGCAAAAAAGTAGATTATGGCTTTACTTCTCATCCTGAAGACTACAAAAGCTCAGTATTTTCATTACACCAACACCGGAGCTCTCAAGATTTAACCTAATCAATTCCAAGACAACAGAGTCATCAGCGCTCAAAGTATGACTCACAAGGAAATAATCCTGTAATCAATTTATATATCTCTTCAAAGTTATCAAGCAGGAAGGAAACCACCTATATGCCCTCTTCAGAGTTGTCAGTGAGAATGTAAAGGAAAAGAAAAAAACCTTTGCTGCCATACCTGGGGGCTTCCCTCCTCTCTTCTCCACGCTATTGATACAGAGAGCCCTGGGAGGAAGTTACATTACAAATTGTAACTTCCTCCCGAGGATGCCATGGAGGAGGGTAGGCGGAGCATTAGGCTACTAAGACCTGCTGCCAGTGCCCCACTTACTAGTATTGGCATCTGCCAGTTGTATTAAGTGTGGCCGCCGGTCTGTCCGAGCGCCAGGCCATCAGGTTATAATACCGACAGGAGTGCGACTGCTTCATGGGGGCGCCAGACCGATTTGCCTCCTGGATCCTGCCCCCCGGCCCAGTCCGCCCCATAAGACTGGTGCTACACTAAAAGTGTAGATCAAGCCAGCAGAGACTTTTTTCTTGTGGAAGCCGGGAGGAGGCTGTTTTTTTCATGCAGGGGGGGGACTTTTTTGTTGCCGCCCTGCAAAGTGCCGCCCTAAGCCTGGGCCTTGTCAGCCTAGGCCAAGATACAGTGTTGGCCATAACCCCGGTATCCACTTCTTCAACAGGTGGTCCTCTTTCAGATAAAAGTGGTCTCAGCAACGGATTTGCCGCAAGATCACTTTTATTGGTGGCAGGATAGGGCCCCCGCCGCGGAGGTGATCGTGTGAGAGTAAGATGGCCCGCACTCGGCTAGTATCCCTGCCAGTGACATTTATACAGTAATCAGTGGATATTTATAGCTCTGATTGCTGTATAAATGTCAATGGTTTCAAAAAAAGTGTCAAAAGTGTCCGATCGGTCCGCCGCAATGTCACAGTCCCGATAAAAATCACAGATTGCGGCCATTACTAGTAAAAAAAAAAAAAAATGCTGTATATCAATAACATATTTTGTAGGCACTATACATTTTGTGCAAACCAATTAATATATGCTTATTGCAATTTTTTTTAATTTTATTTTTTTAACCAAAAATATGTAGAAGAATAAAGCCTAAACTGAGAAAAAAAAAAGTTTTTTTAAATATTTTTTGGGGATATTTATTATAGCAAAAAGTAAAAAATATAGCTTTTTTTTCAAAATTGTCGCTCTTGTTTTGTTTATAGCGCAAAAAATAAAAACCGCAGAGATGATCAAATGGCAACAAAAGAAAGCTCTATATGTGGCAAAAAAAGGACGTCAATTTTGTTTGGGTATAACGTCGCACGGCCGCGCACTTGACAGTAATGCCCCGTACACACGGTCCGAAATTCCGACGGAAAATGTCCGATCGGACCATGTTGTCGGAAAATCCGACTGTGTGTGGGCTCCATCGGATCCTGCTCTCAAATTTTCCGACAACAAAATCCGATCTGACTTTCCGATCCTGTGTAGAGAATTCCGACAGGCAAAGTGCCACGCATGCTCAGATCAAATTAGGAGACCAAACCTATTGGCTACTAGCCTCTACGTGGTTCCGTCGTACGCAACGAACGTCACCACGTTCAGAATGATCGGATTTTCCGACAACTTTGTCCGACCGCGTGTATGCAACACCAGTGTCGGACAAAATCCGTCGAAAAAAATCCGACGGATTTTGTGGTCGGAATTTCCGACTGTGTGTACGGGGCATTAAAGTGATGCAGTGCCGTATCGCAAAAAAATGCTTAGGTCAGGAAGGGTGTAAATCCTTCTGGCGCTGAAGTGGTTAAAAAATGTATCCCCTCTTTATGTCATATAAACTAAGTACACAGCAGGGACCAGTTTAGCAGCATGGAGGATCAGATAAGTAGATCTTCTTTTCTATGTTCCCTAGCCTAGACCTACTCCTCCTACCATTCTACCATTCAAAAAGTGTTGTTCACACCCCCTGCTCCATTTTATTGCAGTCAACAGGTAGACTGCATGGCACAAAAGTCATCAGCAAGAGGCTGTAGTTCCACTAAGTAAGCATCGCTTGTTTTGTCTGCCATGAGAAAATGAAATTAAATATAAACCTCTTGACTTTAGTACATTTGCAACGATTCCTGGTTGACTTTTTGTTTAGGGAATTGCTGTTGGAACATTCCCTAAGCTCTGACTATGATGGCTGAACTGCATCTTTGCAAACTCAATTACTGCAGTGTGAAAGCAAACGAGTTTTATTAAATGTTCCTCTACATGTCAGGCGCTCTCTATCCAGTATTCGCTCACACTGAGGCTTTTACACTGCCAGCAAAATGTGCAAAGGTGTGAAAATATTGACTGCGGACCCTCTTGACTTATTCATTGTAGAGCGTCTCCCGATGGTCCTGGCTGGCGGTGAGCGGAGCGATTCACTGAGCTTATTTCTACAATCAATAGAAGTCTCACATTTGCTGTTTCTCCCAATGAAACAAGCGCTGTCACATTTCTCATAAAACGAACCCTACTGCAAATTTTATGTGTAACTAAATTCGAAAAATGGAAAGGCATTTCTAGTAAAATCCCATCTGCTCCTACGCGTGATAGCGATAAGTGAGGAGCGTATTGTTTTCTATTCTCTGGTCTTCGTTTCTGCCTGCTGAAATCAGCTGTAATGATTTTGAAGAAGGTGTTATGGAAAGGAAATGTCGGTGAGAAACACAGTATGGTAGGAGATAAGAAGAAAGTGGCTTCAAGAGAACCTGTCTACAGAACATCCAGTATATACGGGAAGAAGGGACAGATACACACATAGAGCAAAGACAAGAATACACAGATCTTGTGCAATAAAATAGGGAAATATTTATTAAAAATAAAAACAATGTTGCAACTCACAATTTCCCAGTTTGCACCAGTACACATGAGGCCAGAGGGAGCCAATGAGGTGCAGCCTGCATACTGTGGCTAGTAGTGGGACTGATTGAGATAGATCATACACGGCTGTCAATTTCTAGGACAGGACCTGCTCCAGAAGTGTAAGGGCTCTTTCACACGGACGGTCCGTATGTCCATTTTTCATCCATCCGTTTTCGGATGAATAACGGACATACATGTATCCCTATGGGATAGCGGGTGTCAGCGGATGAGCATCCGCTGACACCCGAACTCGTCCGTGCCGCTATGCTCCGTTTCTGTAGACGGAGGAAAACCCTATTTTTCCATCCGTCTGCAGAGCGGATCGCATGACGACGGACTCTACGGTCCGTCGTCACCCAATCCCCCATAGGGGAGAACGGCGCTGTGACAGGTCCGTCCCTGCACGGAGTGCAGAGACAGACCTGTCATCTTCCTGGTCAGCGGAGATCGCTCCGGCGATCCCCGCTGAGCAAGCGGATATCCACGGGGCGGATCAGCACTGATCCGCCCCGTGTGAAAGAGCCCTAATGCCCCTTACACACGATCAGAAAATCACATGGAAAATACAGTTTTCAAAGCGATTGTACAATAATCGGATCATTAGTAAAGAGCTTTTTGAGAGCCGATCCTGACCGCTCATCCGATATTATTCTGTTGG
>JAQSEC010002263.1:0-12827 GCA_028564925.1 Lithobates sylvaticus | reverse complement strand
AAATGGTCACGATTAATAAAGCAACCAATTTTTGGTCCAAGAACTCCTCCTGTTCCTGGACTGGACTGGGGTCAATGCAATAACTCCAAGGCCAATAATAAATAACACGTTATCTCTTCCGATTCCGCAACATGTCTGGTTGACGAACGGCCATTCAGAAACAAACTGAAAAGCGCAAAATGAAAAGCGAGAATCAATACTCACCAAACTAACACTAACACGAAAATTAGCAGAAGGAGCCCAAAGGGGGGCGCTAAAGAGCTGAAAAACCACATACTACGTCACTACGTTTGTGTTTGTTGGCCGACAATTCCTTGCCGTTTTTATGCAAGATAAAATCCAGGCACACGCCTTCGGACAAAAGTCAGAGGTTTTGTCTGCGGACAATCCGATCGTGTGTACAAGGCTTTAGAAGCAACAAAGCAGCCAGCACATTAGAGACATTCTTGTGAAAGTGACATGTCGCTACCTCTACAGGGCCAGGGTAGAGGTTACAGAGATGAGGGCTTAAAGCGGAACTAAACTGTATCTGGGCACCACAAACTGAAAACACTACTTAACCACTTCCAGTCTGGGCCAATTCTGACAATCCTCTCCTACATGTAAGAATTAGTATTTTTTGATAGAAAACTACTTAGAAGCCCCAAACATTATATCTTTTTTTAAGCAGAGGCCCTAAAGAATAAAATGGTGGGTGTTGCACATTTTTATGCCATATGGTATTTGCACAGCGGTTTTCCAAGCGCAATATTTTTGGGAAAAAAGAACACCCTAGCCCCTGGTTTACATTGATGAGATGCGGGAAACAGAGATTCCTGTGCATTTCCTGCACCGCATAGCAATCGCACTGTTGTTCATGTCTATTAACTATCTAAGTTAACGACACCACAAAAGCAGGTCACAAAACACAGTGCGTTTGCCTGAACCGGATTGCATGGGTATGAACACCCGATCCAGTTCCAGTGCAAACAAAAAAAAGCTGCTCGCACATGCGGATGCGGTGCAATTTTAGCCATTCAAAATGATTAAATTGTGACACACAGATTCACATGTGGTATGACAGTGTAAACCAGGGCTTAATGAATTTTAATACATAAAAAACAAAATATATACCCAATTTTTTGTAAAATTTGAACAATGATGTTACGCCGAGTATATAGATACCAAATATGTCACGCTTTTGCGTATGCCCATGGAACAGCACCTAACTACGGTACCTAAAATCTCCATAGGAAACGTAACAGGGGCGGGCCTCATATTGACTGATCACTGTGATAGCCTATCACAGCAATCAGGTGATCCGGAACCGGAAGTTCCAGGAACCGATCATTAGTACGGCGGCTCCTGCTGACAACCCGGTCTCTGTAACACAAGGTCAAATACGCATATATGTGCCCCCTGCGGAAAAAAACCCAGTCCAGTGAGGCTGCATATATGCGTACTGTGGGCGTGAAGGGGTTCCGATATGTCTCCATGCTTTATTTTGCTGAGAAATCACTTTGAAAAACAGCCCTCTAAGCATTTCTAGGTGTGCCCATCTTGGGTAAGGGCAGATAGTTCCTGTAGCATTTACTGTATTTTTTGGCGTATAACACGCACTTTTTCACCCTGAAAATCAGGTGCAAATAGCACGTGCATGTTATACGCCAATACTTCAATTTTAGCTGCCTCGGAGGGGACAGGGAGGGGGGCGGGACGAGTGCGTCAGCTTTCATACAGTGAGAATCTCCTGTTTACTTGGCGGCCTCTGTAATAGGAAGTCCCGTCTCCTGGGCCGCCAGTGGACCACTGTTCTGTCTATCATAGGAGATTCTCACAGTATGTAATCTGTCGGCGCTCGTCCCACCCCTCCCTGTCCCCTCGAGACTGCAGATGGGCATCGATCAGGCTGCATTGATTGGCAATGGTGAGGCTGCTGCATTGAGGGCAATGGTGAGGCTGCAGATGGGCATTGATCAGGCTGCATTGAGGGCATTGGTGAGGCTGCAGATGGGCATTGATCAGGCTGCATTGAGGGCAATGGTGAGGCTGTTGCATTGATGGCAATGGTGAGGCTGCAGATGGGCATTGATCAGGCTATATTGATGACAATGGTGAGGCTGCAGATGGGCACTGACCCTTTTTTTGCTTCAAAGTTCCTTATTTAAAAGGTAATTTTTTTTAAACTTTCCTCTTAAAATGAATGTGCGTGTTATACGCCTGTGCGTGTTATACACAGCTAAATATGGTACTTCCTGGAATCCATCTGCCCTTAGCTCAGGCATGCAGGCAGGAGGGCGTGTTTAGCTGAGATTGCCCCTCCTCCATATGAAAGAAAAAAAATGCAGATGGATACTCCTGGGATGAATGACATCATTGGCCTAGGCCAGAAACCAGGAAGCAAATGAAGAAATGTAAAAAAAAAAAGTTTAAAACACGTAAATATGATCTACTTTCCTATCTATTTACTTATCAGCATAAGGATTAAAAATAGTTCATGTTGACTGAGAACTTTAGTTCTGTAACTGCTGACTTTTAACATTGAAATTTGCATATTATAACATAATAACATATAAAACTCTTCTATCCCCTGTACAGTTAGAAGCCCTCAAGCAGAATTTCACACTTAAAATACACCCAATATATATATGTATATGTATATGTATATGATTAAAAAAATAAATAAAACCCATCTTCATTTTTTTATTTTGAATCCAGGGACGTTATTAATGATTATCGAACTCGACAAGTCTGGGCACCCGGCCAGGGCTGCACACAACCTTGACCCATGCTGAACGCTGTCTGACAGATGCAATAATCTCATGTCAGGTCATAGTCCTCCCTCTCACTTCCTATGCCGGGAATTTTAGGAAATGTGAGTGACGACACGGAGCTCTTTGAAATAAATGTTTACAGTAAATGACAGATCAAATAAAAGAAATCCACCCAAAGGCTGACACTCCAAGGGCTGGTGATTGGATTTATCAAGCTATGAAGATTAGTTTAACCACTTGTGTACTGGCCACTTTCACCCCTTTTCTGTCCAGGCCATTTTTCAGCTTTCAACACTGTCACACTTTGAATGACAATTGCGTGGTCATATAACACTGTACACATATGACATTTTATCTTTTTTTTTTCACAAAAAGAGCTTTCTTTTGGTTGTGTTTAATCACCACTGAATTTTTTTTTTTTTTTTTTGCTAAACGAAAAATGTGCAAAAAAAAAGTTTTTCATATTTTGTTATAAAATTTTACAAACAGATAATTTTTCTCCTTCACTGATGGGCACTGATAGGCTGCACTGATGAGGCAGCACTGGTGGGTAATAATGGGCACTGATGAGGCGGCACTGGTGGGTACTGATGGGCACTGATGAGGGGGCACTGGTGGGTACTGATGGGCACTGATCGGTGGCACTGATGAGGCGGCACTGGTAGGGACTGATGGGCACTGATAGGTGGCACTGATTAGGTGGCACTGATCAGGGAGCACTGATGAGACTGCACTGATGAGCACTGATAGACAGCAATGATGGGCACTGATAGGTGGCACTGATAGGCAGCACTGGTAGATGACACTGATGTTGAGGCACTGATTGGCAGCACTATTGAGCAAAAATTGGTGGCACTGGTGGGCACTGATTAGCAGTACTGATGGGCCCTGATTAGCAGCACTGGTGGGCAATATTGGAACCGATGTCCCTTTAACAGAAGCCAGTTATCGGCTTTCCTCTTTTCACCAGCATGAGGGGAAAAAAAGCTGATAACCGGTTTCTGTTTACATCATGTGGTCAGCTGTCATTGGCTGGCAGCTCATCACATGGTAAAGTGCCGCTGTGATAGGCCCTTTACCCCGATCTGTGATCAGCCGAGTCCAAAGGACTCGATGATCATAGATCACGCCGCACGCCGTGAGTCCGGGAGGACTTCCATGGACGCCGTCCCGGCATTGTAAGCCAGAAATGTAGCCGTCTTTCGGCTATAGTGCGGGAAAGAACTGGTTAAAGCCCAACTCTGGGAAAATGTTATAATATTCCTTGTAGCTGGATTTCTTTTACAAGCAGTAGGAGGCAGTCTCCCCCTCTTCCTGACGCTTTCCCGGGCTCTCCCTTCCCACAAGGGAAACTGGGATTGCAGCTGGTGGTTCCGCTGGTTAACCGTAGAGCTGATCGGGGACCAGAACAGCCTTGATCATCTCTATGGTGGAAGAAACTGGAAGTGATGAGTATTTAGTCACTTCCAGTTTCGCCGATTGTAAACAAACCCTTTTGCCACGTACACACGAGCGGTTTTTCCGTCAGAAAAATCTTGGATGTTTTTTCCGACAGAATTCCCTCAAGCTTGGCTTGCATACACACGGTCACACAAAAGTGCGCTGAACTTTCGACCGTCAAGAACGCGGGGACGTACAACACCAAGAAAATTAAGTTCAATGCATCCGAGCATGCGTCGAATTGTTTCCGAGCATGCATAGGAATTTTGCGTGTCGGAAATTGGTACAGACGATCGGAATTTTTGATCGAAACTTTTTCCGACCAAAAATTGAGAACCTGCTCTCAATCTTTCCGCCAGCAAAAGTCAGATGGAGCATACACACGGTCGCATTTTCCGACCAAAGCTCTCATCGGACTTTTGCTGGCGGAATTTCCGATTGTGTGTACGGGGCATTAGGCTCCATTCACATTTTTTTTAATCTGCCCATTCACACCAATGCGTTTTTTCATGCTTTTTGTAGAAACGCAGGACATTATTTTTAACATGGGTTCCTATGGAACTTGTTCACATCAATGCATTTTTGTGCCTTTGCGCTTTTGGAAAGGGTCAGGGATTTTTTTTAACGCTGCTTTTGTGGTCCAGTAGACTTCAATGGAGAAGCTACAGAAAGGCATGTAGTGCGTTTTTACTGTAATTTTGTCACAATTCGTTTTTTTTAAATCTGTCCAACAACAAATTTGTAAAAAAAAAGAAAGCATAAAAACATGCAAATCGCAGTAAAGTCGCGGTAAAATCGCAGTAAAAACCGCGGCAGAAACGCTCAAAAGCAACATTCATAGATGTGAATAGAGCCATACTACTTTGAAAAAAAAAGAATTGGATCATACCAATTTTGGTATGATCAGAAGCTTTTAAGGGCAGGGCTTTTAAAGACCCCAGATGTCTCACTAAAGAGGACCTGTCACTGCCTATATGTTATTACAATGGATGTTTACATTCCTTGTGATAACAATAAAATTGATCAAAAAAAATGTATAAAAACGTAAATGCACAGTGTAAAAACAAAATTTAAAATGAAGAAAGAAATGTCCCCATTCCTCTGTGCTCGAGCGCAAAGGGGAAAGCACATGTTGGTCTTGCTTCAGGGTGTAAACGGCAGTAACGCTTGTGAGGTATCACCACGATTGTCAGATCGAGAGCATAATTCAGGCACCAGACCCTTTGTAAATCTAATGCCGCGTACACACGTGCGGACTTTTGCCGGCGGACCTAGTCCAGCGGACAATCCCGCCGGACTAATCCCCTCGTGTTGGGCTTCAACGCGGACTTTTGCGCCAAGACCGGCACAAATGTTAAGTTTTTGTTTTACACAAGCTATCCACTGTTCTTGCAGTCCGAGACGGATTAATCCGACCGGCCAGTAGGCTACGTCCGCCGACTTGTGAATATATGAACGGGACTTGCTCGCTCACGCGGAGCAAGTACGTTCATTTACGAAACGTGAACTTTAGGTTTAGTAGATAGCGTAGGCAGGAATGCCGCCGCGCGCTAGCTCCAAGTAAGCTGCATGGATTTAAAGGGAATCCCCACGCCGAAAAGCGGCGTGGGGGTCCCCCCAAATCCAGGTCAGACCCTAATCCGAGCACACGCAGCCTGGCAGGCCAGGAAAGGGTGGGGACGAACGAGCGCCCCCCCCTCCTGAGCGTACCAGGCCGCGTGCCCTCAACATGGGGGGTGCCCTGGGGAATGGGGGGCAGTGCGGCCCCCCACCCCAAAGCACCTTGTCCCCATGTTGATGAGGACAAGGGCCTCTTCCCGACAACCCTGGCCGTTGGTTGTCGGGGGTTGCGGGCGGGGGCTTATCGGATTCTGGGAGCACCCTTTAATAAGGGGGCCCCTAGATACCGGCCCCCCACCCTATGTGAATGAGTATGGGGTACGATGTAACCCCTACCCATTCACCTACTTTAGGTGTAAATGTAATAGTACAAAAACACCCACACTTTTGAAATAAATAGTTTATTGCACTGCTCCGGGTTTTCTTACGTCTTGGGGTCCTTCTCGCTGTACTCCGCCATTTACAAGCTTTTGAGCGGGGGAGTCGGCTACCTTCTTCGGTCATTGTTGAGTGTTGGGTAGTCTCATCGTGCTCGGGGCTATTCTTCGTATTGGGGGTCTTCTCGCCGGACTCATCGCAATTTACCAAGCTCTTTTAACGAGCGGAGAGTCCGGCTACCCTTCTTCGTCGTCGTCGCCGCTGCGTCTGTGGGGTCTCGATCCGATCTTCCTCGGGGGTCTTCCCGGGTCGTCGGGGTCTTTCTGTTCTTGCGGTGGTCGTCGTCTTCCGCGGCGGCGCTTATTCGTCTTGTTCTTGTTCTAGATTGTTCTTCTTCTTCTTCCGATGTTGACCCTCGCTGTCTCTCCGCCCGGGATGCCTGCCATAGCCGTCGTGCGCTGGGAATTATATAGGAAATGGGGGGACAGGGTCACATGCTCATGTCACATGGGTGACCCCCCGCCCCCTTGCGATGTCACAGACCCGTAGATCACGGGACTGTGACAATCTCAATGGGGCGGGGTCACCATGTGACTTGAGCATGTCCCCGTCTCCTTGTCCCTATATAATTCCCAGCGCAGAGCGGAAGGCATTGGGAGAGCGAGGTGGGTAAATGGAGAGAAGAAGAACAAGAACAAGAAGGACAAGAAGAAGGAAGGCGCCCGGCTGGCGCGATGAAATTCACGACGACCGCCGCAAGAACAGAAGAGGGAAGACCCGAGGGTGATCGAGAAGACCCCGGGAGAAGGAGGATCGAGACCCCCTCGGTAGACGAAAATGTGGCCGGAGTGGCGACCGAAGCGACGACGAAGATGCGAAGGTAGCCGGGGCGCGGACTTCGGTGGGATCCGCTCGGTAAAAGAGCTTGGTAAATGGGGGGGGAGTCCGGCGAGAAGACCCCCAAGAGGAAGAAGACCCCCGGAGCAGTGCAATAAAATATTTTTTCAAAAGTGTGAGTGTTTTTTTTACTTTACATTTTTACACCTTAGGTGAATGGGTAGGGTAAATCGTACCCCATACTCATTCACATAGGGTGGGGGGCCGGGATCTGGGGGCCCCTTATAAACGGGGGCTCCCAGATTCCGATAAGCCCCCGCCCCGCAGACCCCGACAACCACCGGCCAGGGTTGTCGGGAAGAGGCCCTTGTCCTCATCAACCTGGGGACAAGGTGTTTGGGGTGGGGGGGGCGCACGGCCCCCCTTTCCCCAGGGCACCCCCCATTGTTGAGGGCACGCGGCCTGGTACGGCTCAGAGGGGGGGGGGCGCTCGTTCGTCCCCACCCCTTTCCTGGCCGCCAGGCTGCGTGCTCGGATGAGGGTCTGACATGGATTTGGGGGAAAACCCCACGCCGTTTTTTCGGCGTGGGGATAAGTCCCTTTAAATCCATGCCAGGTCAGGAGCTAGCGCGGCGGCATTTACTGCCTACGCTAGCTACGTTTTTTTGTAATAACGTAACTGAAGTCACGTGCTAAATGAACGGACTTGCCGAATGGTGGGCAAGTCCATTCATTTTCAAAAGTCCGCGGACTAGCACCTATCACGGCGGGGATGAGACCGAAAAGGACTTGCCAAGTCCAGCGGTAAATTTTAAAACCAAACTTAATCACATTTGGTCAGCAGGAATTTGGCGCAAACAAAGTCCCGACGGCAGCACACACACGATGGGGATTATTTCCGCTGGACTTCGTCCAGAGGATAAATCCGCGGGATAGTTCCTTAGTTGTAGTACGCAGCATTAGGGTAAACCTGTAAGGTTTTTAAGCGTTTTCCCCAGGCATGTGCATAACAAGCAATGTTTGTTATTTTATTACTCAGGTAAAGGTTTATAGTTTACCAAAATTAAGTATTTAAATTTTGTTTTTGTTTCATTAAAATTATTAAAATTTATTTTTTCCAAACAAAGAGTTGGAAAAAAAATCAATGTGCAAATAGGTGTGCGGTAAAAAAATTGAACCCCTTTTTTTATATCTAGGCCCCTTTCTTTAAAAATATATAATGGGTTTTGGGGGGTTTTTAAGTATTTTCTGCAAAAACTTTAGCAAAAAGTGTCAGAGAAGGCTTGGTTATTCAATGGTTATTTAAAGGGTTTCTGCACTTTGGCACTCTGATCGCTAAATAGGGGAATAAACAGCTTTACCTGAATTGTCCCTTTTTAAAATGCTTCTGTCTCTGGATCAATATTGGATTTTAACATACAAACGTTGATAAGGCAAAAAAGGTATTTTGGAGGAGGCTGCAGTAAAACATAATTACTAACTATTTAAATTTTTCTAAGTTTATGAGGTGATTAAGTATTGGGGAGGGGATTAGCCACTCCGAGTACATCCTAGAAGATTACCCCCTTTTCCAGGCAATTTCTTGCGATTTCGGCTTGTGTTTTTTACGCAATTGCGGGTTCGAGCGATGATGTATCTAACAAATTTTGTGTTGTTTTTCCCCTAATAGGTTATTTTGGTGGATTGATCACTTGCAGTTTTTAATTTTTGTGCTTTTAAAAAAAAACAATTTAAAAAAAATAATAAAAAAAAAAAAATTTTTATATATTTTATAATTATTATATTATTTGACTGTGGGTAAAAATATCCAATACAAATTTAAAAGGATCAATTTTTTTTAAATTTTGGCATATGTATTTGCTACAATTTTTGGTAAAAAAATCCATAAGCCCCTACATTTCGGTCGAAAATTTCGACACAAAATCCGTTTGGGTTTTTTCCAAGTTTCTTTTTTCCGAAATTTGGGGTTGCAAACACGGTCGGACAAAGTTGTCGGAAAATCGATCGTTCGAAATGGTGACGTTCGTTGGTACTACGGAAAGTAGAGGCTGTCGCCAATGCTTTGGTCTGTAATTTGATTGAGCATGGGGGTTTGGGATTTGTCGTGGAATTCCTAACACGTCGGAAAAGTTGATGAATTTTTTTGTCGGAAAATTTGGATCTGCTCTCAAATTTTTTCTGTGGAATTCCAAGGGGAAAAAGCTGTAGAGCCACATGGTGGATTTTCGAATACTATCAATAAAACTTTTTCCGGGAATATTCGGACCTGTGACAGGGCATTAGTGTAATTGATTTGGGTTTTGGGCCCAAACGTTATGCTTTAAATATGGAAATTTTTTTTATGAATGGTGGTGGATTTTTAGGGAATACGTACTGGGCGGACATTCGGGAAAAATGGAAATTTTTTGGGGACGGGGCACCAAACAGTGTAAGTGTTAAAATTTTGACTGTAACTTTTACTATGACACTGGCAGGGGAAAGGGGGTTTAAATCAGGGGGGTCAAGGGTTAATTATTGCTGACCAGTGCTTCACTACTGTGGGGAGGTTGATGTTAGGGGATGGCATGGGGTTGGTGCTTGTTAGAGAGAAAAGTTCCATTTCTTTGTAATGACGAACGGGATCTGCTTGTTTAATAGTACTTGCCATTCTGGCTGTGTACCTAGCTTTGGGCGGGGGGGCGGGGACATCGAGTCCAGACCGGAAGTGCAGGATCAATTTTCTTGCGTGTATATTAAGGGGGATAAGGCGGAAGCGATTATGAGGGTAGTATGGTTTTGGTCTGGTGAAGATGCATAACATGGTGCCTATATATAAAAAGGGTCAAAGGTTTTACCAAGTAATATAGACTGTTAGTTTCTTCTGGTTGGGGAAGATTGGAGAATTAAAAGGACCTAGAGAGTTCTTGTGGAAAATTTTTTTAGAAAGACAGATTTGGGGTTATGAAGACAGAAGTTGTCAGACAAACGATTTATTTTTAGAGAGGTTAGGGAATTTGGGACGAGGCGTGGATGTGGTCGCGGTATTTGGATTTTGCAAAGCGGTCGAACAGTTCCCCAACAGGGTCTTTTGTAAGGTAAGGTCTACAGGCTTAATCGAGGCAATGTAAGGAAAACCGGAAAAACGCCCGTTGGGGATACTTGAGGACTGAGGTGAGAACAGGTCTGGTTATCAGTGGTGTACCCAAGGTTCAGTGTGGGACCTTACTTTTAATATCTTATAAATTATATTGGGTCTGGGATTAAGGTCCTTTTTCCTTTGCAGATGACACAGTTTGCAGTGGATAACGTCCTTAGGAAGTTCCAATTACAAGCGACTCATGCTCTGTCTAATTGGGGGAATTATGTGTCAAAGAGGGTTTAATTTTTTTTTTAATGTAAGTTATGCACTTGGGGGCTAAGATATGCATGTCATCATACTAGGGGGGGCCAATTGGGGGATTCCATAGGGAGAAGGATCTGGGGTTTTGGGTAGTTAAGTCAATATGCTTTCAATGCTAGTGCGGTTTCCAAAGCGGGGCAAAGTCTTTTCTTTATTAAGAGAGGTTGGACTCAGAGGAGAGATCATTTTGGCCCCTGTAAAATTGTAAGACTCATTGGTTGCAGTCAGTTTTGGGCACCAGTTTCAAAAAGGATATCAGGGATATGGGAAAGTTGAGAGAGGGAACAAAGGAGTCAGTATGGGAAAGTTAGAGGAATGGAATTTTTCTCGTGAGAAGAGGAGATTTAAGGGGGGACATATCAACATGTACAAAAATAGTGGTCTTAGTGAACTGGTGGTTGAGTTATTCACTTTGGGTGGGGTTCAATGGATGCTGAATGGGGCCAAAAGAGCAAGGGCTCTGTACAATTGCATCGGAGTTGATCGGAGATATGTGAATCGCTCCATAGAGAGCCGGTCACATTCTGCTTCTATTGCGAATTGGATGTGGGGATTCCACATCCAATTCGCAATAGTGTGAACCCAGCAATAGTGTGAACCCAGCCTTAAGGTCATCACAGAGGACAAGGGGGCACTCTTTACATCTAGAGGAAAAGAGATTTCATATCCAAATACAGAAAGGTTTCTTCACAGTAAGAGCTGTGAGAATGTGGAATAGACTCCCTCCAGAGGTGTTCTGGCCAGCTCAGTAGATTGCTTTAAAAAAAGGCCTGGACGGAGGACATGGGTGCTTGTCAGGTGACGGAGGACATCGGTACGTGTCAGGGGCGGGAGGACATGGGTGCTTGTCAGGTGACGGAGGACATCAGTGCATGTCAGGGGCGGGAGGACATCGGTGCTTGTCAGGTGACGGAGGACATTGGTACGTGTCAGGGGACAGAGGACATTGGTGCGTGTCAGGGGACTGAGGACATCGGTGCGTGTAAGGGGATGGAGGACATCGGTGCATGTCAGGGGATGGAGGACATCGGTGCATGTCAGGGGATGGAGGACATCGGTGCGTGTCAGGTGACGGAGGAATCGGTGCATGTCAGGGGACGGAGGACCATGTGCTGTAGGTGAGGAGGACATCGGTGCATGTCAGGGACGGATTACATCGGTGCATGTCAGGGACGGAGGACATCGGTGATGTCAGGTGACGGAGGACATCGGTGCTGTCAGGGGACGGAGGACATCAGTGCATGTCAGGTGACGGAGGACATCGGTGCATGTCAGGGGCGGTTACATCGGTGCTGTCAGGTGCGGAGGACATCGGTGCAAGTCAGGGGACGGAGGACATCAGTGCTGTCAGGGGACGGAGGACATCGGTGCATGTCAGGGGACGGAGGACATCGTGCATGTCAGGGACGGTGAGGACATCGGTGCATGTCAGGGGACGGAGGACATCGGTGCGTGTCAGGTGACGGAGGACATCGGTGCATGTCAGGGGACGGAGGACATCGGTGCGTGTCAGGTGACGGAGGACATCGGTGCATGTCAGGGGACGGAGGACATCAGTGCATGTCAGGTGACGGAGGACATCGGTGCATGTCAGGGGACGGATACATCGGTGCATGTCAGGTGCGGAGGACATCGGTGCATGTCAGGGGACGGAGGACATCAGTGCATGTCAGGTGACGGAGGACATCGGTGCATGTCAGGGGACGGATTACATCGTTGCATGTCAGGACGGAGCGTGAGGACATCGGTTGCATGTCAGGGACGGAGGACATCGTGCTGTCAGGGTGACGGAGGATATCTCGGTTGCATGTCAGGGGACGGATGACATCAGTTGCTGTCAGGTGACGGTAGGACATCAGGTGCTGTCAGGGGACGGATTACATCGGTGCATGTCAGGTGACGGAGGACATCGGTGCATGTCAGGGTGACGGAGGACATCGTGCATGTCAGGTGACGGAGGACATCGGTGCATGTCAGGGGACGGAGGACATCAGTGCATGTCAGGTGACGGAGGACATCGGTGCATGTCAGGGGACGGATTACATCGGTGCATGTCAGGTGACGGAGGACATCGGTGCATGTCAGGTGACGGAGGACATCGGTGCATGTCAGTGAGGAGGAACATCGGTGCATGTCAGGGGACGGAGGACATCAGTGCATGTCAGGTGACGGAGGACATCGGTGCATGTCAGGGGACGGATTACATCGTGCTATGTCAGGTGACGGAGGACATCGGTGCAGTCAGGTGAGGGACATCGTGTTCAGGGACGATACATGGTGCATGTCGGGAGGGCATCTGATCAGGTGACGGGGAAATCGTGTGTCGGGGGACATCGTGCATGTCAGGGACGGGGACATCGTGCGGTATGACGGAGGACGTAAACAAAAAAAAAAAAAAAAAAAAGTACAACCCCAAAAAG
>JAQSEC010002603.1:0-12769 GCA_028564925.1 Lithobates sylvaticus | reverse complement strand
GGGATCGCGGGTGGCTAGGGGGGTACTTCCTCTTCCGCTCCAGTGTTTGGGAAATAGAGAGCTGAAAGCTTCCATGGGACATTGTGGAGATGGTTGGTGACCCAGGTGGTAGTGTTGCTGGCAGATCCTCTGTTTGCGGGTTGGCAGGTGTCACTGTCACTACAGAGGTGGATGAAGAGGCCGAGACTGCAGCAGAAGAGGAAGCAGGAGGAGCCAGAGACCTTTCTTGGTTTTTGCAGTGTCTACTCCACTGCATCTCGTGCTTTGCACTTAGATGCCTGGTCAGGCAGGTTGTGCTCAGGTTGAGAACCTTTATGCCTCGCTTCAAGCTCTGATTGCACAGCGTGCAAACCACTCGTGTCTTGTCATCAGGATATTGTCTGAAGAACTGCCACGCTAGGGAACTCCTTGCACCTGGCTTTGGTGTGCTCGGTCCCTTGCTGCGTTGGGCAGTAGCAGACGTACTGTCTAGGGGACTGACGCTCCGCTTTTGCACCCTGCTCCCTCTTCTGCTGTGCTGGTGGCTCTGTGCAACCACCACCTCTTCCTCTGTACTACACTGGTCACCTGCATGACGTTGATTCCATGTGGGGTCAAGGACCTCATCGTCCTCCACATCATCTTCCACCCAAAATTCACCCCTTCCCTCCTTGACGGTCTGCACAATGGCGAAAGCAGCAGCAGTTGGCACCTGTGTTTCGTCATCATCCGAGACGTGCTGCGATGGTCCTCCCATGTACTCATCATGAAACATAAGTGGTTGGGCATCGGTGCACACAATCTCTTCCACTTCTGGGGCAGGGCTAGGTGGATGGCCCTGGGAAACCCTGCTAACAGAATCGTCAAAAAGCAGAAGAGACTGCTGCATGATTTGGGGCTCAGACTGATTGGCTGATTTGCAAGGGGGTGAGGTGAAAGACTGATGGACATCGGCTGCAGGTGCCAACTCTGAACTTTCATTAGGAGACTGGGTGGGAGACAATGTGAAGGAACTGGAGGCACTGTCAGCAGCAACCCAATCTACTATCGCCTGTACTTGTCCTGGCCTCGACATTCGTACAGCCTCATTAGGCGCGCCAAAATACTGCTGCAGGCTCTGTCGCCTACTCGCACCTCAGGAAGGTGTTTCACTAGTGCGTGTAGCTGGCACAGATCGACCACGTCCTCTCCTTGCAACAGGAGCGCCACCAGCAGCACCACGACCCGGGCCACGTACCCTTTTTGATGATCTCCTCATATTTTCAAAATTTATGATCTCGCCCTAAATGGGTGTTTTTGAATATAGCAGAATACACGTACATTGTCTAAAGCGTTTATGAAAATGCAGAAAATGCTATTGGGAAGAAAAAAAACACTGCAAAATTAAATTTTTTTACAATATCAGAATAAACGGATAGTGTCTAAAGCGTTTATGAAAATGCAGAAAATGCTATTGGGAAAAAAAAACACTGCAAAATTAAATTTTTTTGCAATGTTTTTCCAATATCAGAATACACGGACAGTATGTAAAGTGTTTATGAAAACGCAGAAAATGCTATTGGGGAAAAAAAAACACCGCAAAAGATTTTTGTTTTTGCAATGTTTTTGCAATATCAGATTTTTTTTCACAATAGCATTTTCTGCGTTTTCATAAATGCTTTACATACTGTAAAGCATTTATGAAAACGCAGAAAATGCTATTGTGAAAAAAAAACTCTGCAAAATATTATTTTTTTTTGCAATATCAGAATACACGGACAATATGTAAAACGTTTATGAAAATGCAGAAAATGCTATTGGGAAGAAAAAAAACACTGCAAAATTATTATTTTTTGCAATATCAGAATAAACGGTTAGTGTCTACAGCGTGTATGTATGAACACGCAGAAAATGCTATTGGGGAAAAAAATAAAAATAAAAATGTAATTTTTATGCAATGTTTTTCCAATAGCAGAATACACACAGACTTTGGTGTATCTCTTAAGCCCCATACACACGGTCGGACAATCCGCGGACCAGGTCGGTCGGATCCTGTCCGTCATACTTTGTCTGATGTTGGTTTTGCGTACACACGGTCGGACAAAGTTGTCGGAAAATCCGATCATTCTGAACGTGGTGACGTTTGTTGCCTACGACGGGACTACGTAGAGGCTAGTAGCCAATAGCTTTGGTCTTGTAATGTGATCTGAGCATGCGTAGCACTTTGTCCGGTCGGACAACCGTACACACGATCGGATTTGGTGTAATCGGACCGTGTTGTCGGCAAATCTTTCCAGCAGGAGATAAGACTTTGTCCGTCGGACAATCCGACGTACACTGTCCGATGGTGCATACACACGGTCTGATTTTTCAACAACATTGTCCGATCGGACAGAATCCATGAAAAAGTCCGACCGTGTGTATGGGGCTTAAGGCTGCTTTTACACTGGGGCGGTTTTCAGGCGGTACAGCGCTAAAAATAGCGCCTGTACACCGCCTGAAAAAACCGGCCCCATTCACTCCAGTGTGAAAGCCGGCGGGCTTTCACACTGGAGCGGTGCGCTAGCAGGACGGTAAAAAAAGTCCTGCTAGCAGCATCTTTGGAGCGGTGAAGGAGCGGTGTATTTACCGCTCCTATACCGCTCCTTCCCATTGAAATCAATGGGAAACCGTGGGGATACCGCCCGCAAACCGCCGCTGCAGCGGCGCTTTGCGGAGGTTTTTAACCCTTTTGCGGCTGCTAGCGGGGGTTAAAACGACCCCGCTAGCGGCCGCATACCGCGGGTAAAACGATGGTAAAGCAGCGCTAAATATAGCGCTGCTTTACCGTCGCCGCCCCACACCGCCCCAGTGTGAAAGCAGCCTTAGTATATGCAGTGTTGGTCCTAATGTTGCATTGAGCTTGCAGGTAAAACGTTTATATTTTGTCTGGCACTGGCCTCATGGCACTGTTACTGTGACTGTGCACTGCACCCCAGCCAGGGTACAATTGATTTAGGAATCTCTTCAATAATTATCTCTGCCTCTTTCTTTTGCTAAATAAACTCCCTACTGTAGCTATCTAGATCGCTCACTGATCTAACTAATTAGAATAAAATTCAAGGAATGTGGACTGACTTTAGCACACTAACTCCTAAAATCCTTTATCTATCTGCAGCACAGGAACCTGTCTAACAGTGTCTGTCTATAACAGAATGACGCTGTGTGCTGTGTGTGTACTATTTATAGAGACTGGGTCACATGCTGCACTGGCCAATCACAGCCATGCCATTAGTAGGCATGGCTGTGATGGCTTCTAGGGCACACTAGTGAAACGATCATCCATTGGCTGCCCTAAAGCTGTTAAAAAGGCGCCAATACAGCGCCGAACACCGGACCCGAACCCAAACTTACAGCCAATTGTTTGGGTCCGGGTCCCGGACACCCAAAAGTCCGGTACGGACCCGAACTTTACAGTTCGGGTTCGCTCAACCCTACTTACTACCTATCAGTTTCGAAGGCCATTAAATACCAAGATAGCATTTTTAAAAAATTGGGGTCTATTAGACCCTAGATCGCTCCTCTGCCCTCAAAGTATCTGACCACATCAAGATTGGTGTAATAAAATGCTTTACCAATGGCGTGGTTTATATCCGGCAAAATCTAAGTCATGAAATGCTCGTAGCTTCCGGCTGCTTAGGCCATAGAGATGATTGGAGCCATTCTGGTCTCTGATAAGCTCTATGGTTAGCGGGCAGAACCACCGGCTGCATTCTCAGGTTTCCTGTTGGGACAGGAGAGCCAGAGAAAACCATGGAAGACGGTGGGGGAGGCGGGGGACGTTCTCTCCCACTGCTTGTAAAAGCAGTCTAGAGGCTAATTAGTTACTAGGATTGCTTTTACATGAAAGCCGACCGCTGGATGAAAAGAATGATACCTAAACCCTCAGGCATCATTCTGGTATAACCACGCAAAGTCCAGCAACTTACCAGTACGTTGCTGGTCCTTGTTGGGCATATATTGTCATTTTTTTTTTTTCATGCAGCCTGTGGGCTGAATGAAAAAAAGAGATTGATCGGTGGGTATGCCCACCATTTAGAATACCTCTTTTTATCCACTCACTTCTAATGATGGGCATACATGCACTATTTTGTTTTTAACTGTGGTGGTGAAATCACCTCCTACAGCACTGGAGTCACGGCTTTATGTATCGAGGAAGCAAATGCTGTTGCCGTCAAGATAAATAAATCCGCGCTGCAGGTGAATGGCACACCTGAAAACAAAAAAATGGTTAACAATGTAACACAGTAAAGTATAAAAAAATTACATACCTGAAAAGCAAACATGATAAAACATAATAACAATAAAACATTGCAGAATAGAATACAGTAAAAAAGAGCGAACAATAAAATTACATTTTTTTTTTTTTTTATATACCGTATTTATCGGCGTATAACACCCACTTTTTTCCCCTTAAAATCAGGGGAAAATCGTAGGTGCGTGTTATACGCCGATACCCGCCGATCTCCCTGTGATTTTTTCATTAGGGGAGCGAGCAGAGCCGATATTCCGAAAGCCGCGTGTATTTTCGGCTATTTTCGGCTCCTCTCGCAGTGCCGCCCACCTCCACTGATTGCGAGAGGAGCCGAGCGCCGACAACATAAAGAAATCCAAGTTCGGCTATTTTCGGCTCCTCTCGCAGTCCCGCCCCTGTCTGCGAGCAGAGCCGAGACTAGCCGAACTCGGATTCCTGTATGTTGTCGGCGCTCGGCTCCTCTCGCAATCAGTGGAGGTGGGCGGGACTGCGAGAGGAGCCGAAAATAGCTGAAAATACACGCGGCTTTCGATATGTCACACGGTGCTCGTCCTCCCCACTCGGCGCCAAATTTAAATGGGCAACGCTGCAAATGTACTGGGCAAGGCTGCACTGGGCAAGGCTGCAATAGCACTGGACAAGGCTGCACTGGGCAAGGCTGCAAATGCACTGGGCAAGGCTGCAAGGATGGACAGGGCTGCACTGGGCAAGGCTGCAAGGATGGACAAGGCTGCACTGGGCAAAGCTGCAAGGATGGACAAGGCTGCAGATGGACACTGGACAAGGCTGCAATGATGGGCATTTAAATGTAAGTTTTTTTTCCTTAAACTTCCCTCCTTAAAGTTTTTTTTCCTTAACCACTTTAAGACCAGCCTCGTTTTGGATTTTAGGTGTTTACATGTTTAAAACAGTTTTTTTTGCTAGAAAAAAACTTAGAACCCCCAAACATTATATATTGTTTTTTTTCTAACACCCTAGAGAATAAAATGGCGGTCGTTGCAATACTTTTTTTCACACCGTATTTGCGCAATGGTCTTGCAAGCGCACTTTTTTTGGAAAAAATTCAATTTTTTGAATAAAAAAATAAGACAACAGTAAAGTTAGTCCAATTTTTTTATATATTGTGAAAGATAATGTTACGCCGAGTAAATTGATACCTAACATGTCACGCTTCAAAATTGCGCCCGCTCGTGGAATGGCATCAAACTTTTACCCTCAAAAATCTCCATAGGCGACGTTTAAAAAATTCTACAGGTTGCATATTTTGCGTTACAGAGGAGGTCTACGGCTATAATTATTGCTCTCGCTCTACCGATCGCGGCGATACCTCACATGTGTGGTTTGAGCACCGTTTTCATATGCGGGCGCTACTCACGTATGCGTTCGCTTCTGCGCACGAGCTCGTCCGGACGGGGCGCTTTAAAAAAATTTTTTTTTGTTTTTCTTATTTATTTTTCTTGATTTTATTTATTTTTACACTGTTTTTTAAAAAAAATTTAATTGGCTCACTTTTATTCCTATTACAAGGAATGTAAACATTCCTTGTAATAGAAAAAAGCATGACAGGTCCTCTTAAATATGAGATCTGGGGTCAAAAAGTCCTCAGATCTCATATTTGGACTTCAATGAAAAAAAAAAAAAAAAAAAAATGACGTTTGAAAATTCCTCTTTAAGAGGTATGGGCGGAAGTGACGTTTTTGACGTCGCTTCCGCCCTCCTATGGTATAGAGATGAGTGGCGGCCATCTTAGCGTCACTCATCTCTATGCACATCAGGGGAAAGGACCCGATTGCCTCCGCCGCTGCCGACGGTTCCGGTAAGCGGCGGAAGGCGCGGGAGAGCGGCGGGAGGGGGGGGCACCTCTCCCGCCGCCGATAACGGTGATCTCGCTGTGAATCCACCGCGATGACCACCATTTTCGGACAGCCGACCGGCGCCTGAAGAGATGGATATCTCGGTTGTGGCAGCAGCTGCTGCCGTTACTGAGATATCCCTCTTCAAAAAAGGGACGTACATCGTCGTGCGCCGGTCGGAAAGTGGTTAATATTCCCTCCTAAACTTGGGGTGCGTGTTATACGCCGATAAATACGGTATTTTGTTTGTGTGTTTTAAATTTTTTTTTTTACACTTTTTTATTTGTAACCGTAACGGTTCGGGTCTCTCAAAATGCGATGGCATCTTGGGAGACCCTGTGAAAGTGTGTCCTATTCTGTGCAGTGCTGTACCCTACGCTAAAACTCCACTAGTGTATGGTAGCGTTCAAAACATTCACCAATGCAAAGACCAGGATTGTCAGGACAGGAGGGACAATAATAGCTGTCCTATATCCGCGCTTGCTACAGACAGGACATCTTCTTTGGGGGGCTCGTTGGGTAGGGGTACTAGGGAGGACATACGGAAAATGCCTCTCATTCAGCCGGCTTACTGCATTTGGATTGGGTAGGTGAGGGGAAGCACTGTCTGGAAACGGAAGGGCTCTCTCGACCTCTTCCTGGAATTTAAGGAAGGATCCTGAAGCTCTGTATAGCACATGAGCGTTCAGCAAATCCAATTGAAATAAGTATATAGACACTTTTTTGTACCAGCGAAAACATTCTTATTATGCCTCCACTTCATAGCGAGCAAGTTATTACACTTCAAGCAGGCTCTCTCCCCCAGCCTAAGACAGGAATCTACAAGCCGCTGGGGAAAGCCCCGGCGATTAGATCGCACGGTGCCACATGCGCTAATCTGATGATCAAACAAATTATTCAAAAGTGGCATGCTTGTGTAATAATTGTCCACATACAAATGTACCCCTTTCTGAATAAGGGTGACACCAAGTCCCACACAATCTTGCCAGCGCTCCCTATGTAATCTGGGCAGCTCTACGTGACTATCTCTTCCCTCATAAACCATAAAACTACATGTATAGCCTGTGGCCCTGTCACAGAGCTTATACATCTCGACCCCATATCTGGCATGCTTGCTGGGAAGATACTGTTTGAAAGACAAGCAGCCAGAAAATTTAATCAGGGACTCATCAGCGCAGACAACTTGATCAGTAAACAAGGCTGAAAAATGTTTGAAGTGGTTTACAAGGGGCTGAATTTTGTAGAGCTGATTGTTTCCAGAGTCTCCACGAGGACGACAGAATTCATTGTTGTTGAAGTGCATGAACCGCAAGATCTGCTCGTATCGTGCCCTGGCCATGGAAGCAGAGAACATGGGGGTATGGTGAATTGGATCAGTGGACCAATATGACCGCAACTCACTCTTTTTAGTTACACCCATGTCGAGGGATAGGCCCAGAAAGGTCTTAAATTCGGAAACTGTAATTGGTCTCCAATCTCTGGCAAGGGAGGACAACTGGGGATTAGCGGCGATGAATTGACCAGCATACACATTACTTTGGTCCACAATAGATCTATAGAGATCTGTGAAAAACAGCGAATAAAAATTCCACCTGAATTCCGGGTTGGCCAGTGAATGGGGGAAGTACAGATGCTGCAGAAGTGGTGGGCTTCCAATTAGGATTGCCAAATTCTGCAGGAAGGACACTATGGGCATGACGGGCCTGTCTTTGTCTTCTTGGTGGCAGCGGGACACTACTTGTGCTTGCCACCTCGCCAGCTTGAACTGCACTGATGTGACTCGCCACGTCACCACGTGTTACTGGAGTGCTGGATGTATGACCAGGATGTACTAGGCCGCTCGTGCTTGCCAGTTCACTTGAAGGATGATTGGCACTAGTACTTCTCTGCTCCATACAAGAGCCCTGCGGTTCTTGAACCTCAACAACAGCAGAAGAACCGGGTCGTGTACGCCTGATGTCATCAGAGCTATCTGTCATGGAGCCGCTGTGTCGTATTCTGAATCTGACAGATGAGTAACTTCCTCTTCACTATCTGTCATGCTCAGAAACGTGTAGGCCTCTTCACTAGTGTACCTTCGATTTGCTATTTTGGCCTCTAAATTTACTGGTACAGTAGTAAGATTCACAGGAAAACAGCTCCTAGGCTGGTCAGCAACTGTATCAAACGCTACCAAAATTTTTTTTAGCGATTGCAGGGATGTTTTGTAAGTGACAGTGATTGATCGATACTGCACTTGGGTGGAGGGGCAAATCACAGGTGCTAGCAGGTATCTGGGCTGATCCCGCTGACACAGTTTTTTTGGGAACCCTAAACTGCTGGGGACGCTAGTATAGATCTGATCAGATATTGATCCGTTCAGACACTATACCACTAAGGGAGGTGTATGCTGTATGCATTAGTGTTAGCGCTACTGGCACTAATCTGACTCTGCCTGGGGTGACGCAGACCCTAACTTGCCCTAAAACCTAACTGATATCACCCGCGGGGCAATCAGGAGGTTAAACCTTTTTTGGGTAATAAACCGCGGGTGCCCTGACGCTATAAAATACAAACTAACCATAGTTACATTGTTAGTTAGGTTGAAAAAAGACACAAGTCCATCCAGCTCAACCACAAATAAATACAAAAATTAATATATATCATACAATCCCATATACCCCATTCTATACCCACAGTTGATCCAGAGGAAGGCAAAAAAAAAAAAACAGCAGGGCATGCTCCAATTTGCTAAAGCAGAGGAAAAAATTCCTTCCTGATCCCCCGAGAGGCAATCAGATTTTCCCCGGATCAACTTTACCTATAAATGTTAGTACCCAGTTATATTATGTACATTTAGGAAAGTATCCAGGCCTTTCTTAAAGCAATCTACTGAGCTGGCCAGAACCACCTCTGCAGGGAGTCTATTCCACATTTTCACAGCTCTTACTGTGAAGAAACCTTTCCGTAATTGGAGATGAAATCTCTTTTCCTCTAGACGTAAAGAGTGCCCCCTTGTCCTCTTTGTTGACTGTAAAGTGAATAACTCAACACCAAGTTCACTATATGGACCCCTTATATATTTATACATGTTGATCATATCCCCCCTTAATCTCCTCTTATCAAGGGTGAATAAATTCAGTTCCTCTAATCTTTCCTCATAGCTGAGCTCCTCCATGCCTCTTATCAGTTTGGTTGCCCTTCTCTGCACTTTCTCCAGTTCCCCAATATCCTTTTTGAGAACTGGTGCCCAAAACTGAACTGCATGTTCCAGATGAGGTCTTACTAATGATTTGAACAGGGGCAAAATTGTATCTCTCTCTCTGGAGTCCATACCTCTCTTAATACAAGAAAGGACTTTGGAAACCGCAGCTTGGCATTGCATGCTATTATTGAGCTTATGATCTACCAAAACCCCCAGAACCTTCTCCACTACGGATCCCTCCAGTTGTACTCCCCCTAGCATGTATGATGCATGCATATTCTTAGCCCCCAAGTGCATAACTTTACATTTATCAACATTAAACCTCATCTGCCACATAGTCACCCAATTAGACAGAGCATTGAGGTCGGCTTGTAAATTGGAGACCTCCTGTAAGGACGTTATTCCACTGCATAGCTTGGTGTCCTCTGCAAAGACAGAAATTTTACTTTTGATCCCAGACCCAATATCATTTATAAAGATATTAAAAAGTAAGGGTCCCAGCACTAAACCTTGGGGTACACTACTGATAACCTTAGACCATTCAGAGTAAGAATCATTAACCACTACTCTCTGAATTCTGTCTTTTAGCCAGTTTTCTATCCAGTTACAAACCAATATTTCCAAACCTACTTACGAACGGGGCGCTGCGGGGACCCTCCGCCATTTTTCGCTCTTTTTCGCCGTCTTTCGGCCGTTCTTCGCATGCGCGGCCATACGGAGCCTCGGAAAATGCCGGAAAGGTCCGTAATTTGCCGCGCATGCGCAGAACGGCATTAGACGGAACATCGGAAATGTCCGGAAATCTCCGTATTTGTCGGTCTGCGCATGCACGGGCAACTTACGAACATTTCCGACTTCCGTACAGGCGGGCAGTCCCTAACGAGTTCGTAACTCGGGGACCCCCTGTACTTGGTAAAGACTTTGGTCCCTTTTTAAATATAGGCACCACGTTCGCCCCGCGCTAATCCAGTGGTACTATTCCTGTCATTAATGAGTCCCTAAAAATTAGATACAATGGCTTTGAAATTACAGAGCTCAATTCTTTTAGGATCCGTGGGTGGATGCCATCAGGTCCAGGTGCTTTATCCACCTTTATTCTGTCTAAATATTTCTGGACCATATCACTTTTGAGCCATTGTGGATTTGGGGCTGTGTCACTACCACCCCCATTATGGACATGAGCTCCCCCATGCTCCTTTGTATACACAGAGCTGAAAAAAGTATTTAATAAATTAGCCTTCTCTTTGTCCCCAGTCACCCACTCTAGATTATTTTGTAAAGGGCCTACATGCTCAGACTTGACCTTTTTACTATTAATATATTTGAAGAATTTTTTGGGGTTTGTCCTACTATCTTTTGCAACCTGACTTTCGTTTTGAATTTTTGCATCCTTGATTTCCTTTTTACATATTCTGTTATATTCTTTGTAACATTTAAATGACACTAGTGATTTTTTAAAAGCTCTTTTCTTATAGTTTATAGCTTTTTTAACTTTGGCCTTGAGCCACATAGGTTTTATTTTTAGCCTTTTAAACGTATTGCCCATGGGAATATATTTTGCAGTGAGTTCACAAACAGTCTTTTTGAAGAATCCCATTTCTGTTCTGTGCCCATTGTTGCCAATATTCTCTCCCAGTCTAAGTTCTGGAGAGCAGACCTCATCCTTGGAAAATTTGCTCTCTTGAGATTAAGTGTTTTTATCTTTACCATGTGATTTTTGCTTACAGCTAACATCAAATGAAATCATGTTATGGTCACTGCTACCCATATGTTCCTTTATTTGAACATTACTAATATGCTCTGCAGGGTTTGAGATTACCAGATCCAGCAGAGCATCATTCCTGGTTGGGGCCTCAATAAACTGGGCCATAAAATTGTCCTGTAATAGGTTTATAAATTTTTGTCCTTTAACCACTTGACATCCGGCCTTAGCCGAATGACGGCCTTGGCGCGGATGTCACTTCCCGGGAGGGCGTCAAATGACGTCCTCCCCTTTCCTCCCTCCCTGTGCGCGCTCACGAGCGCGCAGCAGGGAAATTCTGTGTAGGCCGTGTCCCTCGGACACAGCCAATCACAGATCGCTGTAAACGGCCAATCACAGCGGCCGTTTACAGCGCGATCGGCGTGTCCAATGGGAGATGATCTCATATGTAAACATATGAGATCATCTCTCTGCGCCGCTCTCTCTCCTCACACAGAGACAGCGTGTGAGGAGGGAGAGATGAATGGCTGCAGCGGCCGTAAGTGTAAAAAAACTAAATAAATGTGCCATCTGTCACCACTGCCACCTGTCCCCAGTGTCATCAGTGCCGTCTGTCATCAGTGTCATGTGTCATCAGTGGCACATATTAGTGCCATCTGTCATCAGTGTCACGTATTAGTGCCATCTGTCATCAGTGCCACCTGTCAGTGTCACGTACCATCTGTTATCAGTGTCACCTGTCATCAATGCCAAGTATCAGTGCCACGTATTAGTGCCACCTGTCATCAGTGCCACATATTAGTGCCATCTCTCATCAGTGCCACATATTAGTGCCACGTGATATCAGTGCCACGTATAAGTGCCATTTGTCATCAGTGCCACATATTAGTGCCATTTGTCATCAGTGCCACATATTAGTGCCATCTGTCATCAGTGTCACGTGTCATCGGTGCCCTTTATTAGTTCCATCTGTCATCAGTGTCACGTGTCATCAGTGCCACGTATCAGTGCCATCTGTCATCAGTGCCATGTCAGTGTCACGTGTCATTGTCCTGGTGCTCCAGGGCCTTCAAAAGTGTAATAGGTAGTCAACAAGTTAGATGTGTAATTTATGCTCCCAGAACACGTGATGGCGCTCCCTGCATGTTGGGCCTCTCTAAGTGGCCAGGCTGTGAAAAAGTCCCACACATGTGGTATCGTAATACTCAGGAGGAGTAGCAGAATTTATTTTGGGGTGTCATTTGTGGTATACACATGCCATGTGAGAGAAATAACCTATTACAATGACAATTTTGTGGAAAAAATAAAAAAATTATTCATTTTGCAAAGAATTGTGGGAAAAAAATACAACATCCAAAAGCTCACCATGCCTCTTACTAAATACCTTGGAATGTCTGCTTTAAAAAAAGGGGTCATTTGGGGGGTATTTGTACTTTCCTGGCTTGTTCGGGTCACAAGAAATGAGATAGGCCACCAGTAAATCAGGTGTGATAAATTTTGTGGACTCTCTAACTTTCACAAAGACCAAATAATATCCACCAATTTGGGTTATTTTTACCAAAGATATGTGGCAGTATAAATTGTGGCCAAAATTTATGAAGAAAAATTAATAATTTCCTGAATGTTATCACAGAAACAAAGAAACAAAGAAAAATGCGTTTTTTTTTTTCAAAATTTTCGGTCTTTTTTCATTTATAGCGCAAAAAATAAAAAACCCAGAGGTGATCAAATACCACCAAAAGAAAGCTCTATTTGTGGGAAAAAAAGGACAAAAAATT
>JAQSEC010003278.1:0-2500 GCA_028564925.1 Lithobates sylvaticus | reverse complement strand
CCTTAGAAAGCAGCACAAAGTGTTGTTGGTTGCTCACATGAGTATCTCCAACTCCACTGTAGACACTGATCCCAGTTCTACTGACTGCATGAACTACCAGCCCACCCGGCTGCTTCTTCACCAGCTCACCCAGCTGCTACCAAAGATCTCCCAGGACAAGGGAAAGGACAGATTTAAGCACAACGCTGTCTTCCAGAAAGGCTTGCTACATGTGGCAGTCTTTCTGCTTATAAGTCCTTGACTGCGATGATGTACTCAAACTGTCCTCCTTGCTCCCTGCTGCTCTTAGCTCCCACCCCCCACCCCTCCCGCCCCCGGCTGGGCCACTGACAGTCTCCTCAGCACCCCATCTTCCACCAACTCCCCTGCTGGCATGGCTCATCCATATTTAAGGGCTGGCTCAGCACCATGCCAGGTCCACTGTCTAAAGGATTGGCCAAGTCCCCCTAAGTATGCAGATCAACCCTCCTGGCATCCGCTCACTAAGACCCCTTTCACACTGGGGCGTATTTCTGGCGTTTTTCAGGCGCTTTAGCTTTAAAAAAAGCGCCTGTAAACAGCCGCAACTGCAATCCCAATGTGACAGCCCGAGTGCTTTCACACTGAGACCCCTTTCTCACTATGGCATTTTCAGGCGCTTTAGCGTTAAAATAAGCGCCTGTAAAGCGCCTGAAAGAAGCTGCAACTGCAATCCCAATGTGAATGCCTGAGTGCTTTCTCACTGAGGCGCTGCGCTGGCAGGGCGTCAGAAAAAGTCCTGCAAGCAGCTTCTTTGCAGCGCTTTTGGAGCGGTGAATACACCGCTCCTAAATCGCCTCTTCCCATTGAAATCAATGGGAAGCGCCTGAAAAACGCCTCCCACTAAGTATGCAGCCATCAACCCTCCTCGCGCTAGTTTACGCGGCGCTACACTAATATAGAAGTTTCTCCTAACTTACAGAATCAGGGGGAGAAGTTTCTCCTAACTTACAGAATCAGGGGGAGGGGCACCAGAGACCTGCCTGTATGAGTTATCCAGCCTGACCTGAAATAAACTTATTACCCAGATTCAAGACTCATTTTACCATAAGCCAGTCAATTTGCCTGCACTATTCTAGTAGCATGATGGTGCTACATACAGTAATTACAAGTATGGATAATCTACTGTATTTCTTCACAAATATAATAAAAAATAACTATAATAACTTAAAATTGTTTGCTTTTTATTTATCTCATTCACAGAATGTTTGCCAGACTCTTTGGTGTTCAGTAAAAAATTCATGCCGCTCCAAGCTTGATGCCACAGCAGATGGGACCAGATGTGGAGATAATAAGGTGAATTTTATATCATATTATCTAAAGATAAATAAGTGAGTGTGTGAATGTGACCCCCCGACAACCCCCCTCCCCCCAGGCATATGAACTGTGAACTGACTTACACAATCTTTCTTTTAAAAGGTTTATATTTTCTCCATGTTTAGTTTTACTTTTTTGTCTTAGGGCTCTATTTAGAATGGAGAGCTCTCCATTGCATTGCGCTTTGTTACGCATTCTTATGAATAGGATGGGCTGCAGTGTCTTTAAGCCCTGACTCTCAAGCTGAAGAGATAAAGTAGAAGGAAAGAAGAAGTATAGGAAGGTCAGCCAACATGCATGGAACAGAAGATTGTCCTGTTGGGGATCTTAGTTAGGCTACTTTCACACTGGGGCATGGCACGTGCTGGCGGTAAAGCGGCGCTATATTTGGCGACACTTTACAATCGTTTTAGTGGCGCTAGTCAGCCGCTACCATGGCAGTTTTAACCCCCGCTACAGGCCGAAAAAGGGTTAAAACCACCCACAAAGCGCCGCTGCAGCAGCGCTTTGCAGGCGGGTTTGCAGTGCTGCCCCATTGTTTTCTATAGGAAGGGGCACTTTAGGAGCGGTAAATACACCGCTCCTACAGCGCTCCAAAGATGTGGCTTGCAGGACTTTTTTGACCGTGCTGCAAGAGCATTGCTCCAGTGTGAAAGCCCTCAGGCTTTCACACTGGAGAGACAGCAGCGGCTGTTTCAGGGCGCTTTGCAGGCGATATTTTTAGCGCTGTAGCGCCTGCTAAGCGCCCCCGTGTGAAAAAGGGGCCTTAATGTATGTTACTGAATTATAAGGTGGCTAAATGAGCAGCCAAGATCCATAATATCCCATGTGACTTACGATAAGTCCATAGTTATCTTGGACTCTAATGGTCTTCCAAAACAAATCACTTGACATCATCTTTTTAATCAAATTGGCTCCGACCATTATCTTATAATGAGGAATAGACCTCTTATTTTTTTAGAGGGGGGGGGGGGTTAATATGGTAACAAGACACGTATATACCTTCTGTTTTATCACTCTACTGGCCCATTCTATCATAACCTGTGGAGTTATACCTTCTCATTGCTCCTTAAGTCCATAGAAGCTATTGTTTCCATGTACTACACTGATAGAGGCCAGCAAGTCTGAAACAGCTGTATGAAGGTTGATATAAATGACTCCATAT
>JAQSEC010003666.1:0-12275 GCA_028564925.1 Lithobates sylvaticus | reverse complement strand
TATATATATAAATATATATATATATTAATATTTAATGTCTAAATACCTTATTTAGAGCTTTGTATGCAGCATTTCTGGTCCGGCCACCTAGGCGATGTCGTCATAAGGCAATTCCTTTGGACTCCTGGGATATCGGTGTCATCTATCCCAGGAGTGCACGGGAATCACCTAATACTGAAATCTCGAGCTATTTCCAGACCGGAAATTACACGTCGGGAGGAGTTAGGTGCCATTTTACTAGATAAATCTAAACTATAACAATGCCCAAATCCGTACACATAAACAGCAAAGAAAAACCCGCTCCAGGTGTCTGATTCCAAAGGATCTACTACCTCTGCAGGTGTGAGTGCAGCTCAATATGCAATCATATGCAGAGAAAGAACAAAAATCTGGATGGCCGCACTCCGATGAAATATAAATTCTTTATTGATATCAATCCATACAGCAAGGATACTTACTCATAGCTATAATATAAATCCAAAAATATATATATAAAAAAAACACCAATTAAAGTGCCACAGGACAGCGGCGCCAAAACTGATTCTTAAGGGACACAGACAGAGCCGCAGCTGCAGGGAATTTCCACCCCTCCTTCTCCTCCTTGAGCCGAGCAGCTCTCATTCACCTGGCAATGCCCACTCCTATTGACTACATTCAGGGCCAATGGCTGGGAAACTAACAACTAGAGGATTATGGGACATGTAGTCCCGGATACCAGCAGGCACCCAGGATGATTCCCTGAGAGTGCACTGCAGCCCCTAACATGCCAAGCGGGAGGAGGGGAAAGGAGGAAAAGGGGAGAGAGGACCGTGAGAGGAGAAGAGTGACCACGAGGCTGTCGGGTGGAGGGAGCCAGAGAGAAAGTGCCAGTGATTCTACTATATATCCCCCAAGGTAAGAACTTATCTCCAGGTGGGTGGATGAGGGGGAGCGGGTATACAAGCTTCCATAGAGGTATAGGACCTCATCACTGGCTGCTCCCACCCTGTGCTTCCCTCAACCTGGCTGCTCCCACCCTGTTCTCCCCTCCACCTGGCTGCTCCCACCCTGTCCTCCCCCCCACATGGCTACTCCCACCCTGTCCTCCCCCTCCACCTGGCTGCTCCCACCCTGTCCTCTCCTCCACCTGGCTGCTCCTCACCCTGTCCTCCCCTCCACCTGGCTGCTCCGACCCTGTCCTCCCCTCCACCTGGCTGCATCCAACCTGTGCTCCCCTCTACCTGGCTGCATCCACCCTGTCCTCCCTTCCACCAGGCTGCTCCCCCCATGTGCTCCTCTCCACCTGGCTACTCCCACCTTGTGCTCTCATCCACCTGGCTGCATCCTCCCTGTTCTCCCCTCCACCTGGCTGCTCCCACCTTGTGCTCCCTCCACCTGGCTGCTCCCACCTTGTGCTCCCCTCCACCTGGCTGCTCCAACCCTGCCCTCCCCTCCACCAGCTGCTCCCACCTTGTGCTCCACTCTAACTGGCTGCATCCACCCTGTCCTCCCCTCCACCTGGCTGCATCCACCATGTCCTCCTCTCCACCTGGCTGCTCCCACCCTGTTCTCCCCTCCACCTGGCTGCTCCCACCCTGTCCTCCCCTGATGATCACTGCCTTCGCCTGGTCAATATCACAGAGACTTTCTCCTGCATTCCTGTTAAAGACTTGCTTGGCTGACGTTCCTTCTGGCTCCAGATCCTGCTTGCTGTTCCACTACGCTGATTCCTGGCTTCCTGACTTTCTGGCTTGTCTGACTATCCATTCCAGTTACTGAAACTTGGCTATGTTTTGACTACGTTTGTTCTATTTACTTTTATTATTAAACAAGTGTGATTTAACTGTACTTCTGTTTAGGTCTGATTCATGGTTTCTGACAGTAGGCAAAGGCTATGAATTCAGAAGATGCAGTCAATTCATTTGTTGGTAATATTTTTTCCAGATTGGATGAGCAGGATCACCACATGGATCAGTTTTTCATGGCGTTACAAACGCTCCTGAGTCGCATCGGTTCACCTGGAATCTCCCACTGTGGTGCAGGCCATCCCTGCTGCTGCTCCAGTCTCTGTGCAGGCACCCACCTCGAGTATTACCTCTATAAGAGGTATATCTGGTTCCACTCTGCAGCGATTTGGGGGCGATCCAGTCCAATGCAGAGGGTTTCTCAACCAGATTGATATATACTTTGAGATGCTGCCCCAGGCATTTCCCACGGACAGAAGCAAAGTAGGTTCCGTAATATCTTTGCTTTCTGAGAGAGCCTTGGCCTGGGCAAACCCTCTATGGGAGACAAAAAAAACTGTTGTCTTGAGTTACCCTGAGTTTGTGGCTTCTTTTAAAAGGGTATTTGATGTTCCCACAAGCTCTGCTTCTTCTGCCAAGTGCCTCATGTCCATCGAACAGAGTACGAGAACTGTTCCCGATTACGCCATTGAATTCCGTACTGTGGCAGCATAGGTTGCTTGGAACAATGAGGCCTCATGGCTGCTTTTTCTCATGGTCTCTCGAATACCATCAAGGATGAGATAGCAGCCCGAGATATACCCACTGAGCTGGAGATTGATATATACTTTGAGATGCTGCCCCAGACATTTCCCACGGACAGAAGCAAAGTAGGTTTCGTAATATCTTTGCTTTCTGAGAGAGCCTAGGCCTGGGCAAACCCTCTATGGGAGACAAAAAAAACTGTTGTCTTGAGTTACCCTGAGTTTGTGGCATCTTTTAAAAGGGTATTTGATGTTCCCACAAGCTCCGCTTCTGCTGCCAAGTGCCTCATGTCCATCGAACAGAGTACGAGAACTGTTCCCGATTACGCCATTGAATTCCGTACTGTGGCAGCATAGGTTGCTTGGAACAATGAGGCCTCATGGCTGCTTTTTCTCATGGTCTCTCGAATACCATCAAGGATGAGATAGCAGCCCGAGATATACCCACTGAGCTGGAGAAGTTGATCACTTTTGCCATCCTCATTGACTCCAGACTCAGAGAAAGACTCCCTTTTAAGGAGCACTTGCGGAAGCCTCCTGTACATTTGTCTCCGAACTTTGCAGTCCCACCCTTGCCTCCCTCACCTCCCATGCCTCCTAGTACCAAGTCAGTCTGTGAAGATGAACCCATGCACTTGGGCTTCACATGTCTCTCTGCGAATGAGAGAACCATTAGGAGGAGGGAGAGATTGTGTCTTTATTGTGGCCAGGCAGGTCACCTTTTGAAGTCTTGTCCTACCCGTCCAGGGAACGCCTGAACCTTGAGGTCCTGTCATGGACAGACCTTAGGTGGCGTTGTTTCATCCCCAGTTATTTAGAAGGTTAAGCCCCTGGTTTCGATTACTCTTTCTTGGGCTGAGTTGCCCGTCGAGATACAGGCTCTAATCGACTCTGGGGCTGCAGGCCTGTTCATTGATGCTGCCTTTGTATCAAAGCACTCTATTCCGCTGCAGCTGCCTGACACTCCACTTGCCATTGATGCTCTTGACGGGAGACCTCTACAGCCTGTCCATGTGACTCATGAGACTGTTCCGTTGTCCATTCTGGTTACCCTTTCTTGGGCTGAGTCGCTCGTTTACGTCACCGCGACGGGAGCTTCCCATGGAGGCAGGGCCATTGCGGCTTTTTTTTTTTTTTGGCTCGTCAGGTGGCGTGAGATGGATCTACATCGTGGGACATTTTTATTTTTTTTATTTTTTAATAAAGGACTTGTCCTAAAGTGTCTCCTGTCTTTTTTAAAATTTTTGACACTTTTTTGTGAAATGGTAGGGGTAAAATATACCAGTTACCAATTCACATGGGGGAGGCCGGGATCTGGGGGCCCCCTTGTTAAACCACCAGGCAAGGGTTATGGGGATGAGGCCCTTGTCCCAATCAACAAGGGCACAAGGTGCTTTGGGGGGCTACTCCAAAGCACCCTCCCCATGTTGAGGGCATGTGGCCTGATACAGTTCAGGAGGGGGGGCACTCTCTCATCCCCGCCTCTTTTCCTTCGGCCTGCCAGGTTGCGTGCCTCGGATAAGGGTCTGGTATGGATTTTGCTGGGACCCCCTACGCCATTTTTTATTTTGGTGCAGGGTTTCCCTTAATATACATACCAGACCTGAAGGGCCTGGTATGGATTTTGTGGGGGACCCCCACGCAATTTTTTTGTTACATTTTGGTTTGGGGTTCCCCTAAAAATTCATACCAGACCCAAAGGGCCTGATAATGGACTGGGGAGGACCCATTTTTTCAATGAGTTTTATCTATATTGCCGAGACCCGACAAACCATTACAGCCGCGATCAGTTTTAAAATTACTTTTTTTCCTTTAGAAATGTAATTTTGCTGTGGTACTGTTCTACACAGAGGAAAACTGTGCCACTTTACAGGCATACTATAGACACCCCCCCACCCCCCCCCCACCAGGCATGATATTTAAAGTAATATTTCATTTTTTTAAATCACTACTCGTGAAAAAACTGCTGTTTTTAAAACTTTTTTTTGCATTGATACATGTCCCTTGGGGCAGGATCCGGGTCCCCAAACACTTTGTATGACAATAACTTGCATATAAGCCTTTAAAATTAGCACTTTTGGTTTTTACATGTTAGCGTCCCATAGACTTTAACAGTGTTCCGCGGCTTCCAAATTTCAAATGCATAATGTTCCTTGTTCACCAAACGTCCGAACAACAACATTTTGGCCCAAACTTATGCTCGGGCTGAACCGTTCGCACATCTCTAGTCACCACAATGCAGTAAGACATGCTTTCAGAAGGTGGCTAAGGTCCTGTGCACCTCTTTACTCTCCTCCCTGCCAGAGGAGTACCGCGATTTTAGCGATGTCCTTGACAAAGGTCAAGCCAGTAGTTTGCCTCCACACCGGTCATATGATTGCGCAAATGACCTTCATCCTGGTGCCATATCCCCTCGTGGCCGGGTTCCCCCTTTGACGGTCTCGGAGGATAGGGCCATGGAGGAGTATGTTGCAGACACACTTTCTCAAGATTTCATCTGAGAATCGTCGTCTCCTGCCAGTGCTGGTTTCTTTTTTGTGTAGAAGAAGTGAGGTGAACTGAGACCATGTATTGATTATAGGGGTCTCAATTGTCTGACGATTAAGAATGCTTATCTAATTCCATTGACTACAGAGTTATTTGACCGCCTCAAGGGAGCCTCGTAATGCCATTTGGCCTTTGCAGCGCTCCGGCAGTTATCCAGGAATTTATCAACGATGTCCTCCGAGATCTGTTGCAACTATATGTGGTGGTTTATCTCAATGATATCCTCATATTTTCCAAGTCCCTAGAGAGCCACCACACAGATGTCTGTCATGTGCATTCTGAAGCTGAGAGAAAACAATCTCTATTGTAAATTGGAGAAGTGCGAGTTCCATCGTGAACAGGTTAAATTCCTGGGTTATGTAATTTCCACTGCTAGTTTTTCAATGGACCCAGAGAACTTTCAGTTCTACAGTGTCTCCGACCTGTGGGTATACGTCCTCTGCAACGTTTTCTTGGCTTTGCCAATTATTATCGGAAGCTTATTCGTAACTTCTTGTCCCTGGTCAAACCCCTGACTGATATGACCAGAAAGGACGGTAACCCACAAAGTTGGTCTCTGGACTCTGTTAAGGCCTTTGAGAGTCTCAAGGCTGCCTTTGTTTCTGCTCCTGTGTTGGCACATTCTGATCCTACATTACCCTTTATCCTTGAGGTTGATGTTTCGGAGACTGAAGTTGACTTCTGTCTCATTGTCCTACCTCTGAGAGCGCTATGCATCCTTGTGGCTACTTTTCCAAGAAATTGTCACCTGCGGAGTGCAATTACGATATTGGGGACAGAGAGTTATTAGTGATCATTTTAGCTCTTAAGGAATGGAGGCATCTCCTTGAAGGTACCACTGTGCTGGTTTTCATTCTTACTGACCATAAGAATCTCACATTCTTGTCTGAGGCTAAACGCCTCTCTCCCAGAAGAGCGCGATGGGCTCTTTTCTTGTCAAGTTTCAATTACATTGTCTCATTCTTACCCGGTACTAAGAATGTAAGGGCTGACGCTTTGTCGCAACAATTTTCCTCCACTTCCAAGATGGAGTCGGTTCCGGTTCCTGTGATTCCTCCTGATCGTATTTTGGCTACGGTTCGCACCAGTCTCACTTCTCCTTTGGGTGACAAAATTCTTGCCGCTCAGGTCCATGCTCCTCCTGAGAAACCTGGTGACTGCAGCTTTATTCCAAGAATGTCTTCATACTGCCATGCTCCAGATTTACCATTCGCCCAAGGCTGCTGGCCACCCTGGGAAAAATCAACTATTTTGGGCCATTTCCCAACAATTCTGGTGGCCTAGTCTACGTGCTGATGTAGCCGCCTTCATACCTGCTTGTTCCCTGTGTGCTCAGAGTAAGACACCACGACACCTTCCAGTGGGCCTTCTACAACCCATACCCAATGGAGAGAGGCCTTGGACCCACCTGTCTATGGATTTCATTGTGGAGTTACCCAACTCCCAGGGCAACACAGTTATCCTTATACTGGTTGACCGGTTCTCGAAAATGTCTCATTGTATTCCACTTAAGAAGTTGCCCAAATCTAAGGAACTGGCTTTAATTTTTTCTCGGCAGATCTTTCGCTTACATGGGCTACCCAAGGTGATCATCTCAAACAGGGGTAGTCAGTTTGTGTCCCGGTTCTGGTGAGCCTTTTGTGCACAGTTGGGAATTCAGCTTTCTTTCTCCTCTGCCTATCACCCGCAGTCTAATGGGGCTGCAGAACGAGCCAACCAGTCCTTGGAGCAGTTTCTACGTTGCTATATTTCTGACCATCATAACAACTGGTCAGACCTCTTACCTTGGGTGGAGTTTGCTCACAATAGTGCCTTGAATTCTGCTTCCCGATTGTCCCCGTTTATGGCGAACTATGGTTTCAAACCTTTCATGTTGCCTGACTCATTTGTTCCACAGAGCATTCCTGCTTTAGAGAAACATCTCCGTGGTCTTCGTTCCACTTGGGCACAAGTCCAGGAGGCTTTGCAACATGCCAATGATAGGTACAGTACCATGCTGAACGCAAACGCTTGCCTGCGCCTTCTTACCAGGTTGGGGACAGGGTCTGGCTGTCATCTCGCAACCTCCGACTCCATGTTCCCTCTCTGAAGTTGGCACCTTGGTTTATTGGGCCTTTCCGTATTCTCCGCAGGATTAACCCAGTGGCTTATGCTTTATACCTTCTTCCTAATATGCGTATCTCAAATGTATTCTATGTCTCCTTAATAAAACCTTTGGTCTGCAGCCGCTTTGCCACCTCTGTGCCACGTCCCCACCCTGTACAGGTTGAGAACCATGAGGAGTATGAAGTACAGTCCATTGTTGACTCCCATAGGTTCCGTGGGCGTATACAGTACCTGGTGCATTGGAAAGGGTACGGTCCAGAGAAACGCTCTTGGGTCTCATCCTCAGAAGTACATGCCCCTGTCCTCCTCCATGATTTCAGCTCTGGCCTCTCAGCTGTCATTTAATTGCCAACTCCTATCCCTCCACAGTGAGTCACCTGTTGATGATTTCCTGCTCGTCAGTCCTGCTTACTTAAGCCATCCAGCCGAGATGATCTCTGCCTTTACCTGGTCAAAATCCCAGAGACTTGGGGACAAGCTGCTTTGGGGGCTACTCCAAAGCAACCTCCCCATGTTGAGGGCAAGTGGCCTGGTACAGTTCAGGGGGGGGCGCTCTCTCATCCTCCCTCTTTCCCTGTGGCCGGTGGGGGAGGGGTCGTTGAGGAGGGTGTACTGTCAGGGCTGGGCTCAGCTCTTCCTTCTTTCCTTCTCTGAGCTGGCTGCTCAGATGTTGGTTAATTGCCAGCTCCTATCTCTCCACAGTGACTAACCTGTTGATGATTTCCTGCTTGTCAGTCCTGCTTACTTAAGCCGTCCAGACCAGATGATCTCTCCCCTTACCTGGTCAACATTACAGAGACTTTCTCCTGCGTTCCTGTTAAAGACTTGCTTAACTGACATTCCTAATGGCTCCAGATCCTGCTTGCTGTTCCACTACACTGATTCCTGGCTTCCTGCCTTTCTGGCTTGTCTGACTATCCGTTTCGAGTTACCGAACTTTGGCTTTGACTACATTTGTTCTATTTACTTTTATTATTAAACAAGTGTGATTTAACTGTACTTCTGTCTCGGTCTGATTCATGGTTTCTGACAGATTCATATTAATAAACTCCAAAGTATCCTGATCAATTATTCCCTCGCCCAAATCTCATCTGATTATATTGTGAAACTCTTGTTGAAACTGTCACCACTGAGTCGTCAACTTGTGTATACCAATCCCGAATTGGTAGAGTTTTTTTTTACACATCTTTTGATAATCATCATAATTCATAACTACCACCTTGCCCCACCTTATCGAAGGGCTTGATGACCATGGGTGGTTCCTTTTAAGATCTATTGCTGGAGACTCACCACTGCAACTTTGCTTTTGCTGGAGGCTTGCCATGCAAATTTGCTACAATTTTGAAAAGTGTCAACTAAAACGTGTGCTTCAAGTACTCTGTAAGTGTACAACTTGTCAGTGAAAATGTGCAGCAAGTTAACAAGACTTACAATTCAACACTGCCACAAATTTGTGGCAATTTATCCTTGCTATCTGGGATGTTGTTCCAGTGTTAAGCTATTCATGGATCTATCTACTCTATGTTTATTCTCAATATTGTGAATAATTTTGTGTAAAAATGCCAGGTTAAGGTATTTGTTTGTAAAGGAGAATGGTTTGTGATTTGGCATCATAGGTGAATACAACACAGGTAGATAATGACCTGGCCAGCATCTTCACAACACACCGTATATACTCGAGTATAAGCCGACCTGAATATAAGCCGAGGCACCTAATTTTACCACAAACAACTGGAAAAATGTATTGACTCGAATATAAGCCTAGGGTGAGAAATGCACAGCTACTGTAAGTGGAAAAGAGGGTCAACAATGCCCATTTGCAGCCTCACTGTGCCCATTTGCATGCCTCGCTGTGCCCACGTGCAGCCATAGGTCCCCCAAACTTCAAACTTGGAAGTTACGGGTTCCTAAATGCCCCCTAGCTGCAGCCAAAAATTTGGGGTCTCTGGACCCAAAGGGTCCCTAAAATGACATTGCTGCAGATGGACACAGTCGACCGATTTTGGGGCCCTGTATCTTGGGGTCACTTGGTGCTAGGAACCCCATCTTTGGATATGTTGTAGTGCCGGGATTGAATACCAAATTTGGGGTTCCTAGCACCCAGTGTCCCCGAGACATGGGGCCCCAAAGTCGGGTCGTAAAATGTCAAGCACTTTTCTGCAGCAGAGATTGACATTTTCAGAACCAACTTTGGGGCCCCATATCTCTGGACCACTTAGTGCTAGTAACCCCATCTTTGGATATGTTGTAGTGCTGTGTCAACTTGCTTGGCACGCCAAATTTGAGGTACAGGGCCCCAAAGTCGGGTCGGAAAATGTAATTTTCTGCTGCAGAAAAGTGCTTGACTCGAGTATAAGCCGAGGGGGGCATTTTCAGCACGTGCTGAAAAACTCGGCTAATACTCGAGTATATACGGTACATTGAATCCTCCATAGGTACACTACTCTCCTCCCACAGTTCAATGAGATCTTCAGTGCCTGAAAAATCATTGATTGTAAAGTCTTTACAGATTTCCATATCATGCTTAAATGATCTGGAAGGGACCACATCTTTGTTTTGTAATACTTGTAAAGTAAGTTTCCTTACAAATAGACAAATGTCCTTGATAACTTGAAAAAGATCCATATTCTGATCAGGACAAAAATGTAAGATAAAAAAAAAAAAGAGTCCTGATTACCAATCCTTTTAGCATTACATATGCCAGGCAAACTCATTGACAGTGCAGGAATGGGGATTTTAGGGATTGCCTCTAATTCAACATTGTGCTGCATTGCACCTGTATCCTCCATGTTACCAATACTTGTGCATAAAGGATACGAGTGAAAACTGCTACCTACGCTCTGTTCAATAACATTTGTAGTAAGTGACATTAACCAATTTCAGACCGGACCATTTTGCTGGCTTAAGACCAAAGCGCTTATTGCGATTCTGCACTGCATCGCTTTAACTGACAATTGCGTGGTCGTGTGACCTGGCTCCCAAACAAAAATTGACGTCCTTTTTTCCCACAAATAGAGCTTTCTTTTGGTGGTATTTGATCACCCCTGCGGTTTTTATATTTTGCACTATAAACAAAAAAAGAGTTTTTTGCTATAATAAATATCCCCAAAAATTATATAAAAAATACATTTTTTCTTCAGTTTAGGCCGATACTTATTCTTCAATAAGCAATTATTGATTGGTTTGCGCAAAAGTTATAGTGTTTACAAAATAGGGGATAGTTTTATGGCATTTTTATTAATAAATTTTTTTTAATAGTAATCAGCGATTTTTATTGTGACTGCGACATTATGGCGAACACATCGAAAATTTTTGACACATTTTTGGACCATTGTCATTTATACAGCAATCATGCTATAAAAATGCACTGATTTCCTGTGTAAATGACACTGGCAGTGAAGGGGTTAACCAGGAGATGGCAGTGTAGGGGTTAAGTGTGTCCTAGGGGCGTGTTGCTAACTTCAGGGGGGCTTGGCTGTGTTTTACTGACCACTGATCTCTGCTCCAATCACAGGGAGCAGAGAGATCAGTGTCACTTGTTGCTAGGCAGAACGGGGAAATGCTGTTTACATCAGCATCTCCCCGTTCTTCCCCCCCGTGAGACGATCGCGGGTATCATGCATGCGATGGTATGGCGGCAAATTCAAAGGGACATACCTGTATGCCCTTATGCCTGTCCGTGCCATTCTGCCGACGTACATCATCGTGCGCCGGTCCGGAAGCGGTTAAAGTGGTTCTAAAGGTAGAAAGTTTTTTTTACCTTAATGCATTCTCTGCATTAGTAAAAAAACTTTTGTGTGCAGCTCCCCCTGCAAACCCACCTTAAATTTACGTAAGTCTGACCTCGATCCAACACTGGGCCCAAGAGCAGTGGCTCTCTCTGCTGTCTCCCTGCTCACAGGGCAGATTGAAACCAGCGAGAGCCATTGCCTCCTGCTGCGGTCAATCAAATCCTGTGATGAGAGAGTGGGGGCGATTTAGGGTTCTCAGGGTTCAAGGTGTTATTGGCATTTTTTTTTAAGTTGACCTTGATGGACCATGAGTCTTTTTTTCTACTTGCCTAAATGTGTGTCTTTATTAAAGCCAGAGGATCAATATTGTAGGCAGGCAACTTTTATTTTCAGGAGACTGACAATAACAGCCTCCCTGTTCTTTTTCAGTTAGGCCCCTTTCACACGGGACGGATCCGTATTGATCCGCCCCGTGAAGATCCGCTGCTCAGCGGGGATCGCTCAGCTGATCCCCGCTGAGCCGGCTCATGACAGGGCGGTCCCTGCACACTGTGCAGGGACCGCCCTGTCAGTTCTCCGCTACACTCTATGGGGGATCGGATGAACACGGACCGTCTGTCCATGTTCATCCGATCCACTCTGCAGACGGATGGAAAAATAGGGTTTTCCTTCGTCTGCAGAATCGGACAATAGCGGAGGCGGACGATAGCGGGTGTCAGCGGATGCTCATCCGCTGACACCCGCTATCCCATAGGGTTACATGTATGTCCGCTTGTCATCCAAAAATGGATGGATGAAAAACGGACATACGGACCGCATGTGTGAAAGGGGCCTTAGGCAGGTCAAAAGATAAACACTATTTACAGTATTTTGTTTTTTTAATTATTTATTTATTACAGGTACTTATATAGCAATGTCAATTTATACAGCGTTTTACACATATATTATACATTCAAATCAGTCCCTGCCCTCAAGGAGCTTACAATCCCTACCTCATATTCAAACATACACATACTAGGGCCAATTTACACAGGAGCCAATTAACCTACCAGCATGTTTTTGGAGTGTAGGAGTAAACCGGAGTACCCGGAGGAAACTCACACAGACACAGGGAGAAAATCCAAACTCCATTTTTTTTGTTTGTTTGTTTGTTTGTTTGTTTGTTTTTAGGTACCACATGCCTTCTATCTCGTGATTAGATTGCATTTTGTGAATAAAATTGTTCATTAAATTATGTAAAAAAAATTTGCTCTTTAAAAAGACAAGAAAGAAAAGACAAATATACTATTTGTGAGCATATTTTGTCTCACACCTAAATGTTTAAAATTTTTTTAGCAATAAAAATATAAGTCAGAAATTCATAAACGTATGCAAAAATATGTTATAAATATTACAATATAAAAATCAAGAGGATACATTATGCA
>JAQSEC010004362.1:0-13012 GCA_028564925.1 Lithobates sylvaticus | reverse complement strand
CTTTTGAAATTTACAAATGTAGCAATTTAGAAATCAGATGAAAGGTTTAGCACTGGAAAACACTTTTTGATAGATAAAAAGTGCATTTTATATAAATCTATATAGATCAGACCAAAATGAGGGATAAATGAGGAGGAAAGAGGGACAGAGGGACATTGTTCCAAATCAGGGACAGTCCCTTGAAATCAGGGACAGTTGGGAGCTATGCTCTATTGAAGATACGGTCACCTACACTTGCAGTAAGCGCCCCAGCAAGTGTTGAACTCAAAACCAATGGTCTAACCTCTGAGCTATGGAGACCTAAGGTCCAACTGTGCATAAACACTAATGAAGGAAAGTGCCTCTGTTATCCAGATGTCTAACAAAAAAAATAAAAAATCTCAAACATCAGCACAATGGGACACATTTTTCGATTTTTGGAGTATTATTGCACAAGTTGGGATTCAACACTGGAAACGCTGCACTTTGGAACAGTTGGCGGCTTTTGATTCTTCATTGGATTTTCACCTTGCTGATAGTGCAGATTTGCATATTAGTTTTATTATAGCATGATAACTGACCTTTTATCCTAGTATAATTCTGCACAGTACTGTATAGTCAGAAGGAGGGGTGGACTCTTTTAGTTTAAATCCAAATTTCTCTCCACACTTTCATACATGACTCTTCTTTTTTCGTTTATGTCTCTTCCTGATTCAAAGCTTTCTACTACTAAATTTCAACAAATAGAATGCTTCCACACTGATTTAACGTGGTTATAAACCCTTACATAAACCAAGTGAAGGGACTAGCCTCAGTTTAAACAAATCCTCCTACATAAGTTGCACCTTTTTATCTGCAGCTCTCCTCTACAACTGCCTAAAACACACATTTTACACAGCATCCCTCAGCTCTGAAAAGCAGGGGGCAGCAATCTAAAGTCACACACTGCAGAGCTCAGTGATGAGAGCTATGAGCCCTGATTGGAGGGAAGAGACCCTTCACACAGCACACAGGAATCATGCACAGCTGTGGCTCCAATACTAAGGATGGAGAGATGGCGAAGGTATTGAATTTATTCTTCTCCTCAGTCTTCACGAGGGAATCAGGGGGCTTCAGTAACCAAAACTGCAATGTTTATCCTCATGGGCTGTCACAGGAAGCACCCTCATGGCTAACAGAGGAGAGAATTAGAAATAGACTTGAAAAACGTAACCACATGCCGACCAGGCCATACCCGAAAGGCGGCTACATTGCGGTCGGCTTATTCTGGGTGGATGTCCTACCATAATAGCGCTCCCGCGCGCCCCCTGGGGCACGCACCGGGAACATCCGCATCACGGTAAACGGCCTCTGATAGCGGCCGTTTACCACATGATCGCTCCGTCAAAAATGACGGAACATCACTTGTAAACGAGCCGGCATCATTAAATGATGCCAGTTCCTCCCTCCCCTCTCTGTACCGATCGGTACAGTGTGAGAGGGAGAGAGGGGGAGAGATCATTTGCATCGCTGTGGGCACTACAGATCCAGCCCACAGTGCTGCTCAGTGCCAATACTATGCTAGTACTCTGCAATACTCTGCAATACTCACCAATACTCACCAATACTCGCCAATACTCTGCCAATACATTTCAACAGAAACAAAGAATTTATTTATTTATTTTTTTATCGAATTTTCAGTCTTTTTTGATTTATAGCGCAACAAATAAAAAACCCAGCAGTTACCACCAAAAGAAAGCTCTATTTGTGTGAAAAAAAGGACAAACATTTCATATGGGTACAGTGTTGCATGACTGAGTAATTGTCATTCAAAGGGGGAGAGCACCGGAAGCTGAAAATTGGTCTGGTTAGGAAGGGGGTTTAAGTGCCCAGTACTGGGTCAAGTGGTTAATATTAATAAGTCACCAGGACCAGATGGCTTGCACCCGAGGGTCCTTAAGGAACTCAGTCAAGTAATCGCCAGACCATTGTTCCTAATTTTTACGAACAGTCTTCTGACTGGAATGGTACCAGCTGATTAGAGAAAAGCCAACATAGCTCCAATATTTAAAAAAGGGCCCAAAATACATCCCTGGGAATTACAGACCAGTTAGCCTAACATCAATAGTATGCAAGCTTTTGGAGGGGATGATAAGGGACTATTCTGTATACAAGATTTTAGCAATGACATCTGTATCATTAGCAGTAATCAGCATGGATTCATGAAGAATCGTTCTTGCCAAACCAATCTATTAACCTTCTATGAGGAGGTGAGTTTCCATCTGGATAAAGGAAGGCCCATAGACGTGGTGTATCTGGATTTTGCAAAAGCATTTGACACAGTTCCCTATAAACGTTTACTGTACAAAGTAAGGTCCGTTGGCATGGACCATGGGGTGAGTACATGGATTGAAAACTGGCTACAAGGGCGAGTTCAGAGGGTAGTGATAAATGAGGAGTACTCGGAATGAGGAGGGGTGGGAAGTGTGGTCCCCCAGGGTTCTGTCCTGGGACCAATCCTATTTAATTTATTCATAAACGACCTGAAGGAAGGGATAAACAGTTCAATCTCTGTATTTGTGGACGATACTAAGCTAAGCAGGGCAATAACTTCTCTGCAGGATGTGGAAACCTTGCAAGAAGATCTGAACAAATTAATGGGGTGGACAACTACATGGCAAATGAGGTTTAATGTAGAAAAATGTAAAATAATGCATTTGGGTGGCAAAAATATTATTGCAATCTACTCACTGGGGTAGACGACAGGCTCAGCAATGGCATGCAATGCCAGGCGGCTGCTAACAAAGCAAACAGAATATTATCATGCATTAAAAAGGGGATTAACTCCAGGGATAAAACTATAATTCTCCCACTCTACAAGACTATTGTCTGGCCGCACCTGGAGTATGCTGTTCAGTTCTGGGCACCAGTCCTCAGTAGGGATGGGCCCGGTGCTCGATTCGAACCCACGTTCGAATCGAGCACCGGGCGTTCGCTCGCTCGGAGAGCCCAGAACTATTTGGGCCGTTCGCATCACATTCGTGTGATGCGAGCGGCCCCGCAATGCATTGCGGCCGGCGCGGCCGGCGCAGTGCATTGCTGGCTGATGATTGGCCAAGCATGCACTGTGACCCCGCATGCTTGGCCAATCACAGCGCCGGAAACTCGGAGAGCAATAATTGGCTACAGGCAGGACGCCTGTAGCCAATTAAAGCTCAGGGGCTTTAGTACACGCCCCACCATTTAAAAGGCCGCCATGCCGTTGGCCCCGGTCACATGAGTTCCGGCTTTAGGAGAGATCAGTCTGCTGATTCTGTCTTTGCTTGATTGCTACTGAAAGATTTGCTCTTCTTTGCTAAACCATTGGCTATTTCTTTGCTAAACCATTGCTACCTAAGTCATTGATCGTTCATTGCTGCTGATTGCACAGTTAGTGTGTTATTAGCTGCTGCTGGGGATTAGTCTGGTGCGTGCTTACTGTTAGTACAGTATTGCAGTAGTACCAACCGCAGTGCTGTTAGCACAGCATTGCACCCCAACAGCACCCATAGGACTTCTAGTGTGTTAGTGGCAGCAAACAGAGCTATATTTTCTTCTCAGCAGCACCCATAGGACTTCTAGTGTGTTAGTGGCAGGCAGAACACAGAGCTCCTATATTTTTTCTTCTCATCAGCAGCCATAGGACTAATAGTGTGTTAGTGGCAGCAAACAGCTCCTATATTTTCTTCTCAGCAGCACCATAGGACTTCTAGTGTGTTAGTGTGTTGCGTTTGTTAAAATATGATTTTTTTTTATACATCAGACCTAACATTACATGGGAGAAATTACAAGTTTAGTTGATCAGATTCTCTGGTTTGAGTAGAATTCTCAAACAAATGCTGTTTTCATACAATGGTGTTAGATAGCTAGCAACAGTCCATTGTCTCGTCAGCTACAGTAAACAGGTTTGGAGGGTCTCTCAACCTGAAAAAAAATGACTGTTATATTGATGACATGATTTCGTTTGAGTAGACAATGGGTAGTTAGCCCATTGTCTCGTCAGCTACAGTAAACAGGTTTGTAGAGTCTCTCAACCTGAAAAGAATGATTGTTAGTGGGTTGTTAGCTTTGGTCAACAAACAGGGGTATAAAATGGATGGGTAGAGACACAGAGAGGATGGAACATCATGCTGTAACATCAGGACACACACATCATCATGCTTTGAAGATCAGAAGAAGCCGCTCATGATACAAGAACAGAACCTGGTCTCTAAGAAGAAATATTGCCAATTGGAGATCATGAACATTCAGTAACAGAAGTTAAGTAACCCTTTTAAATGTATTTGTACTGTTAGACTTTAGGCTGTTCTATTTTCTAGGCATTTTGCTTGTTATAGATATCTGTCAGTCTTGTATTGTATTCCTAAGATTGTAATAGTTTTGTACAGCAGTTTTTGTTAGTAAAACGCACATCTATACACTGCAGAAGTCTCAGCTTCCTTGTTATACCACAGAGTAACCTTGCTAGATAGACGCAAGCGAAACATTTGGGGGCTCGCCCGAGATATACATTTGGGGGCTCGCCGTGACTGTGCTATAGTTCAATTGAAGCAGAGCTGTTTTTTCTGTAGTGTGTAGCTTGTGCTAGGTAAAATGCTGCGTAAGCTGTTTAGGAAAAGCAAGGCTGTAGAGGGTTCTGGTGACCAGAAGGAAGTGTGCAGCTTACCTATCTGGGCCAGAGACAATGAGTGGGAGCCTCTTGCTAAAGAAATTGTGAAGTATGCTTCTCCCTTGAAGCTGACTTGGGGTGATAAAGTCTCAGATCATTTTGTAGATTTTAGCCTTAAGGGGTTGGATTTAAGTAAAAAAGAGAAGAGAACGGTGTCCAAATTCGGATGGTATTTTCTTCACGCATTTTACATCGAATCACATAGAAGGGAGAAGGCAGAGGCAGAAGTTAAGGTATTAAAAGACCAGCTAGCAGTTGCTTCAGAGTGTGTACGTTCAACTGCTAGTCGGGCTGATGATTTGCAAGAGCGGTGTGCAGCCCTCATGACCAAATCAATTAATGCCTTAAGGAAAAGGAAGGGCCGTAAACCTGTTAGTAAAGCCAGGGTACGTGCCATTGTCACATCCCAAAATTGGGACTGTGAGGATGTGCTCTCCTCAAATGATAGTCAGGATGAGGAGATAGAGTTTGATGTTTCGCATGATGATCTGCTAGTGCGAAAGAAAAAGTATGCCAGACCTCTCATTACTAAGCATAGGAAACGGCAACATGATAGAGAGGATATGGCAGATGGGGAGGTGCATTATCGCAACCCCAGAGATGTTGAATTTGAAGAAGTACGGGAGTTTACACAAACTGAACTCCATGAGCTGGCAAAACAATACAAACAAAGGTCTGGGGAGCCTCTAGTGAGTTGGCTCCTACGCTTATGGGATGAAGGAGCAGACAGTGTTGTTTTGTCAGGTAAGGAAGCAGTGACTATGGGAGTGTTAACCCATGATCCACAATTGCGTCAGGCAATGCGAAAAGCCCGAGAGTTTAGCGTGAATTTTTCACTGTTAGACCTCGTGAGAGATGGAATAGTCCGAGTATACTCTAGTCCTACTGACCTGGAAAATACCTACTCCTGGAGATCAATAGCAGAGGGTATTTCCAGGTTACGTGAGATGGGTTGTATAACCGGATTAAATACGTTTCCAGAATGGATGGGTCCAGATATGGAACCCTTTACGTCTGCTCTGCGCTCTAAGCTGATGAAGTCTGCGCCATTTAATCTCAGGGCTCCCTTATTGTCCTTGTTGGGAGGCCTGGGATTAAACAGCAAGATTCATGAAGCTACAACCCTTTTAAGCCAGTTGGGGGAGCTAGAGGAGACTAAAACAAAACCTGTCAGGGCAGTAGATAAGGTCAAGGCCAGACAGGAAGAATACAAGCAGAAAAGAACAGAGAAGAAAGGGAATGGGGTAGAGAAGACAGGAGGTGAAGAGAAAACCAGGCTAGTTATTTCTAGGAAAGAAATGTGGGTGGACCTATTAAAGGCAGGAGTACCTAAAGATGAGATAGATGGCATTTCTACTGCAGAAATGCTGAAGAGGTGGAAAGATTTAGTAGGTAAAACTGTCAGGGTTAGAAACACTACTCCTAGTGAAGATAACATCAGCCTAGACTTAGAGGAAACAGAACAGACCCCTCCTGTTAGCCCCAAACCAATTCCCAAAACTGAACGTGAACACAAACCCAAATCCCTTTATCCTGGGGAGGAGTTAGAGAGAATCAGAAAAGGGGATTGGGAGGTTCCTTATCCTTTATGAAGGGAAGGTGAGTCTCCTGTAATAGCCGTGAGGGCAGTGACAGCAGGAGACCGACGCCCATATGCACCTGTCACTGTATGGTGGGGAAAGTCATCTTCTCCCACACATGTAATGGCTTTAGTTGATAGCGGAGCTGAAGTTACACTTTTGCAAGGAAATCCTTCCCATCACAAAGGAGAAATGATTTATGTAGAAGGTTTGGGAGGGCAAACCACACCAGCAGTTAGGATACGGGTGAAATTGGCTATTGGCAAAGGATCAGGATTTATGACAAATGTTTTGGTATCGGAGTTACCCAAAAATATTCTTGGGATGGATGTACTTCAAGGTCAGTAAATTCAGACTGAAAGAGGTACATTCACATTTGGGTATCCTGATAAAGCGTATCTGGTAAGGGCGGTGAAGGCTGTGGTCAGAGGTCATGCGAAATGGACCCCTGTCTACATTCCTCCACCAGAGAAGCCAGTCTGTCTCAAGCAGTACAGACTTCCTGGAGGCCACAAAGAAATTGGGGAGACTATTCAAGAACTGTTGAGAGTAGGGATCCTTAGACCTGCTGTAAGTCCTTTCTCGTCTCCGGTGTTCCCAGTAAAAAAGCCTGATGGGACATATAGAATGACTGTGGATTACAGAGGTCTAAACAAAGTGGCACCTCCATTGAAGTCAGCTGTACCAGATATGATCTCAATTGTTGAAAAAATTGCTAAAGATGCAGGAGAATATCATGCTGTGATAGACCTGGCTAATGCTTTCTTTTCGATTTTAATAGACCCAGAGTGTCAAGACCAGTTTGCTATGGTGTGGGACGGCCGCCAGTACACTTTCACTGTCCTTCCGCAAGGCTATCTTCATTCTCCAACGATTTGTCATGGACTGATTGCCCGAGATTTAAGCACCCTGAATTTGAAAGTCGCTGTGTTTCACTACATTGATGACATCATGATCTCTGGAACAAAAGAAGATGTAACTGAAGCACTGCACCTGCTGATACATCACATGGAGAACAGAGGGTGGGCTATCAACAGAGACAAAGTCCAAGGACCTACCACAGAGGTGAAATTCCTAGGAATGATGTGGACTGGGCAACAGAGGAAAATTCCAGAGACAGTTGTGCAAACTATCCAGGCGCTGTCGCCCCCTACTACCAAAAAGGAGGCACAGAAGTTCATTGGAGTTGTGGGGTTCTGGAGATCGTTCATCCCACATCTTGGACTGATTCTGAGGCCTATATATAATGTCACCCGGAAAAAGACTGAGTTCTCATGGGGTTCAGAGCAGCGGACTGCATTCCTGGCTGCTAAAGAAGCTATTTTGCAGCATCAGGGATTAGGACCCGTGAGACAAGGAGTACCATTTCAGCTGGATGTAGTGGAGCAGAATGGTACCATATCTTGGAGTCTGTGGCAGCCAAATGAAAAGAAAGGACTAAGAGCAATACCCATTGGATTTTGGTCCAAACAACTGACAGGGGCACAGAAGAGATACACGCCCCTAGAGAAGTACCTGTTTGGGGCCTACACAGCACTTCAACATGTAGAGACCATTACAGGAAAGGACACAGTCACCATCCATACTGCATTGCCAATAGCAGGATGGGTGAGAGATAATGGACTGATCACTAGAGCAGCTGTAGCCCAGAACCAGACACTGATGAAATGGAAGTGGTACCTTCAAGAAAGAGGGGGTATTGCAGCTGGGGATGTTAGAGACATTTCAAAACAGTTGGCAGGGCTTGTTACTTTTACCAGCACCCAGCCAGAAGAAGAAATTCCTGTGCTGCAGTCATCCCCCATTCAAGAGGCTCCACCCTTTGAGTCTCTGTCAGAAGACATGAAGCAGTCAGCATGGTTCACTGATGGTTCAGCCATAGTCGCCTCGTCTGGGCGTAAATGGACAGCAGCAGCCTACAACCCAAGTACAGACACAGTCCTGCAGGAGACCGGAATTGGAGGGTCCAGCCAGTATGCAGAGTTGAAAGCTGTAGTGATGACGCTTCAGGAGGATCCTTCTTCCCATCTCACTATCTACACTGACAGCTGGGCGGTTTTTAAAGGACTGACAACTTGGATGCCCACGTGGAAGTCCAATGAATGGATGATTCATGGAAAGGTGGTGTGGGGAGGCAAGGAAGTCTGGGACTACATCTGGAAGGAAGCTCACTCGCGCACCATAAAAGTGGGGCATGTTGATGCACATGTGCCCCTAGTCCCAGACTTTGAGAACTATAACAGAGTTGCAGATGAAATCGCCAAAGTGAAGGCAGTTGTGCCAATTGATCCTGTCTTGATGAACTTGGCCAACTGGGCCCACAAGCAATCTGGACATTTGGGTCAGAAAGCAACATATGAATGGGCACAGCAGAGAGGCTTGCCTATATCCATGGACATGATAAAGACTGTAATAGGGAACTGTACAGTGTGTGGAGAAGTGCGACAATGGCCATTACAAAAGTACTCCACCGGGTCGATTAAGAGGGGTGAGAGGCCTGCAGAGATATGGCAGATTGACTTCATCGGTCCCCTGCCCCGGGGAAACAATGGACTGAGATATTGTTGCACTGCAGTGGACACCTATTCAGGACTTATGCTTGTTCATCCTTGCAAACGTGCAGATCAAGCTGCAACGCTTCAACTGCTACAGAAACTTGTCGTTGCTTATGGTTGTCCCAAGCAAGTCCAAAGTGATAACGGCTCACACTTCACCGGATCAACAGTACAGCAGTGGGCCAAAGATTCTGGAGTGTACTGGTTGTGCCACATCCCATACCATCCACAGGCAGCTGGTTTGATTGAAAGATACAACGGGCTATTGAAGGACCAGATACGCAAACTTACACCCACACATACACTAAGGGGGTGGGATCGGGTCCTCACACACGCAGTCATGTTGTTAAATTCTAGGCCAATAGCCAAAAGCACACCATATGAGAGGATGGTAGGGGCTGGGGCACAGATTCCACAGCTGGAGTGCAGAGTTCAGTATTTATGTAAGGTTCCCGAAAAAACAGGGCTTAACAGATACCATGTTACTGCTTCCCATGACATAGAAACCAAGAGTGACGTATCTGAAGCTGAAGCCTATCTAGGAATGAGAGGGAATCTGGCAGGAAGGTTTGAAGTTATATTTGCATTGGCAGATGAGCTTCAAGACAGTGGCTGGGACTCTGACTGGTTAGTGGATACTTCTCAGCAAGAGTGGAAAGTGAGGCTACATAACATAAAACCTTCCAAAATAAACAGCAGTGATCTTCTGGGAAATATCAGTATATTTCCTCTCCTCCCTATTGATGTTCTTTGGGAGGGTCAGAAGTGGGTACAGGCAGGGGGCAAAGTGTTAGTCAGATATCCAGGCAAGAAGCCATTTAGAGGAGAGATCGTAGCTGAAGGGCCTGGATCTACTGTTTATGTATTATTAGAGGGAACAGATAATCCGCTTTGTTTTCCACTCCACAGGCTGTCTCCGATTTGATCCATAGGAAGACCAGAGAAAAGTGATTACAAGATGGAAAGAATGAGGGAAGATCGCAAGAGCTGTGGAGAGCAAGGCCTTTGATGTATTACATGCCTGGACTTGTTTCTACAGAACTTTAGAATGGACTTTCTAATGAACTTTTTTTAAGTTAAAAGACTGAAACATCTTCTCAATGACAGAAATTGGAGGTGTTGCATTCAAGGAAAATTAATGTTTAGAATGAGTTTTATCAAATGATATGGAGTCTGAAAGAAAAAAAAAAAATCTAGGGCGGAATGTGTTGCGTTTGTTAAAATATGATTTTTTATACATCAGACCTAACATTACATGGGAGAAATTACAAGTTTAGTTGATCAGATTCTCTGGTTTGAGTAGAATTCTCAAACAAATGCTGTTTTCATACAATGGTGTTAGATAGCTAGCAACAGTCCATTGTCTCGTCAGCTACAGTAAACAGGTTTGGAGGGTCTCTCAACCTGAAAAACAATGACTGTTATATTGATGACAGGATTTCGTTTGAGTAGACAATGGGTAGTTAGCCCATTGTCTCGTCAGCTACAGTAAACAGGTTTGGAGAGTCTCTCAACCTGAAAAGAATGATTGTTAGTGGGTTGTTAGCTTTGGTCAACAAACAGGGGTATAAAATGGATGGGTAGAGACACAGAGAGAGATGGAACATCATGCTGTAACATCAGGACACACATCATCATGCTTTGAAGATCAGAAGAAGCCGCTCATGATACAAGAACAGAACCTGGTCTCTAAGAAGAAATATTGCCAATTGGAGATCATGAACATTCAGTAACAGAAGTTAAGTAACCCTTTTAAATGTATTTGTACTGTTAGACTTTAGGCTGTTCTATTTTCTAGGCATTTTGCTTGTTATAGATATCTGTCAGTCTTGTATTGTATTCCTAAGATTGTAATAGTTTTGTACAGCAGTTTTTGTTAGTAAAAACGCACATCTATACACTGCAGAAGTCTCAGCTTCCTTGTTATACCACAGAGTAACCTTGCTAGATAGACGCAAGCGATACACCATAGGACTTCTAGTGTGTTAGTGGCAACACAGAGCTCCTATATTTTCTTCTCAGAAGCACCCATAGGACTTCTAGTGTGTTAGTGGCATCACACAGAGCTCCTATATTTTCTTCTCAGCAGCAGAGCTCCTATATTTTCTTGACAGCAGCACACATTTTACCTATTGTGTCAGCAGCACCATAGGACTTCTAGTGTGTTAGTGGCAGCACACATATATTTTCTTCTCAGCAGCACCCTAGGACTTCTAGTGTGTTAGTGGCAGCAAACAGAGCTCCTATATTTTCTTCTCAGAAGCACCCATAGGACTTCTAGTGTGTTAGTGGCATCACACAGAGCTCCTATATTTTCTTCTCAGCACCCATAGGACTTCTAGTGTGTTAGTGGCAGCCAGAGCTCCTATATTTTCTTCTCAGCAGCACCCATAGGACTTCTAGTGTGTTAGTGGCATCACACAGAGCTATATTTTCTTCTCAGCAGCACCCTAGGACTTCTAGTGTGTTAGTGGCAGCAAACAGAGCTCCTATATTTTCTTCTCAGCAGCACCCATAGGACTTCTAGTGTGTTAGTGGCATCACACAGAGCTCCTATATTTTCTTCTCAGCAGCACCCATAGGACTTCTAGTGTGTTAGTGGCATCACACAGAGCTCCTATATTTTCTTCTCAGCAGCACCTATAGGACTTCTAGTGTGTTAGTGGCAGCAAACAGAGCTCCTATATTTTCTTCTCAGCAGCACCCATAGGACTTCTAGTGTGTTAGTGGCATCACACAGAGCTCCTATATTTTCTTCTCAGCAGCACCCATAGGACTTCTAGTGTGTTAGTGGCATCACACAGAGCTCCTATATTTTCTTCTCAGCAGCACCCATAGGACTTCTAGTGTGTTACTGGCAGCACACAGAGCTCCTATATTTTCTTGTCATCAGCACACATAGTACCTATAATGTGTTAGTGTCAGCACCCATAGGACCTACAGTGTGTTGTGAGCACACATAGGAGCTCTATTTTTTATACTATATACACTACCGACTACAATGGCTGGAAGACCGCCAAGGAGAGGCAGAGCGTGCCGAGGCAAGAACACAGGGCAGGCAGGCTCTGTTTCTAGAGACAACAGTGCTGGCCGTGGACGTGGTCGTGCATCGTCATCAGCACGTGGCCATGGGACACGCTTGTCTTTGTTTTCGGCAGCTGGACATGTGGAGCCGCATCATGCCGAAGGCTTGGTAGAATGGATGACCAAGCCCTCCTCATCCTCTTTCACCCATGCTCAGGGTACTGGCAGAGCAGCTGCCAACGCGTACTCAATGGCATCATCAGCCACCCCTTCCCTAGACCCACCATGTCCTCCTGAGGAGTCCCCCAAACTGTTTGAGCACAGTGTTGGGTACATGCTCCAGGAGGATGCCCAACGATTCGAAGGCTCGGATGATGATACCCAGCTTGAGGAAGGCAGTAGTGTGCGCGCAGAGAGAGGGGATGCTGAAGGACAGCAATCTGGCAGTACTGTTCCACCAGCTGCAGCTTACTGCCAGGTTTGCTCTAGTGGTGAAGAGGGAGGGGATGATGAGGTCACTGACTCCACATGGGTGCCTGAAGGGAGAGAGGAGGAGGAGGAGGAGGAGGAGGATGCGGCGTCACATGTCCAACGAGGCAGGATGCCCCCTGGAGGCCAGCTAGAGGCCAGCACAGCAACTGTACCACACCGCAGAGCTCCGCCTGTGCAGGGCGCTGCCTCTGCACGTTATCACAAAAGTTCTTTGGTGTGGGCCTTTTTTGAGACGAGTGCATCAGATCGCACCACTGCTATTTGCAATATTTGTCTCAAGCGTATCTCGCGTGGCCAAAACATCAGCCGCTTGGGCACCACAAGCATGAGCAGACATATGTCGACCTGCCATGCAGCTCGTTGGCAAGCACACATAAAAGACCCACACCAAAGAACAAAGCGGACCTCTCCTTGCTCCTCATCAGCTGGGATCTCCATCCCCACTATATCTTCAGTCCTCTCTGAAAGCTGCTCTGAGAGGGCTGAAGGTGTAGAACTAGGTGTGTCACAACCAAGTAATTGCAGTACACCGACGTCCGATTGTAGCAGGCAAATTTCCCTGCCCCAGCTGCTGGACCGTCGAAAGAAGTATACTCCCAGCCATCCACATGCCCAGCGGTTGAATGCTAGCTTGGCTAAATTGCTAGCACTTCAACTGCTGCCTTTTCAGTTGGTAGACTCGGCCCCCCTTCCGT
>JAQSEC010004520.1:0-12768 GCA_028564925.1 Lithobates sylvaticus | reverse complement strand
CCAGCTGCCAGCAGAGTTACCCAGTGCCCATGCCTGCTAGACCATGAGTCAGCGGTAATATGCACCTTACTGCTTACCGTCCTGTCCGCGGCCAAAACATTGCCTTCCACATGCCAGTAGAGAGCCGGAATGGCCTTCTGTGAAAAGAAATGGCGTTTTGGAATGGAAAGCATGGATGCCCTTGAGGTACAGGCACATTCCCCCAACCAATTCAACGGAAGGGGGCAGCGTCCTACCAAGCTGAAAAAAAGGCAGCAGAGTTTGCAGGTGCTAAGCAACATTGGGCTGAGCCTTAGCATCAGAACGCTTGAGCATGTGGGATTTGTTGGGGATCGAAATTTTTCCCCTTTTTTACAGTTTTTTTTAGCAATTGGGGTAGGGTACCAAATATTTAGGCCTGCCTCACAAAGGCCCAGATGGAGGTAAACCTGGGATCTGCAAGATTTGGGCTGCAAGTACTATTTGGGACCCATCTATTGGCCTATAATCACTTTTATACCCCACCTCTCAGTGGCAGGTTTTTGAGAGGACTGCGGAGGTATAGTAAAGTGCGGGGTTGGGAGAAAATTCCAGAATTTGAGAAGCAAGGAAAGAACAGTCCCCTGCCTTTTTCTTTGATGTGTGTTTTCGTATCGAAGTGCCTGTTGCCATGGGAATTGCCAAAATGGGAGGTTTATTTCGTGGCATGTGATGTCTGGTGCCTGGGGCCCAAGCAAAAATTGTGGTGCCGCCAAGCGGCTGCTGTTTCTGGGCTACGCTTTGATCGAGCTTCTAGACATTCGGTTTTTTCAAACCAGTGCCTAACAGTAGCTGGGGGGTTGCGTTCTAGCTGCACACTGTGTATCGAAAAAAAAAGGCCCACACCAAGGAATACTTTTAAAAGTCAAGTCGGGGAGGTCAGCAGTCTGCCTCTCTTGCACCCTGCATGAGGACTCTGTTTGGTGTGATGCCAATAGGGTGGCCTTGCCCTTAAGCCCCTGCCCCCCCTAAGAAGGGGACATCCTGCCCTCCTTGGTGTTGAAAAACCCGTGGCCTAATTCCTCCTTCCTCTCTTCCTCTTTCTTTCTAATCAAGACACCCCAGTGACAGTTACCTCATACCATCCCCTCCCTCACATCCGTTCACTGGGAAGCACTAAACTTGGGCAAGTAAAAAAGCTGCAGACTGGGGGAACATGGAAAAAACTGTCAGTTATCTTTAGTCCTTCTTTTTGGGGCATCTCCCTTCCACCTCTCTAGGCTTCACGTTATCTGTTTACCTTTTTTTAACATCCCCTTCCCTCAAACCTGTGGAACAACCAACACTCGGAAGCCCCCCCCCCTTCAAATTCGCTGGTGCCATTCCTCCAGCAGGATGTAACCCTAACACTGTGATCCCGAATAGTCATGTTGGGGGGGATCTCCTACTCATCCCCGTGCATGGATGCTTATGGGGCTAAACATGAAGAGTTATGGATCTGTGGACAAAGGAGCCGGTGGAAAAGGATCTGCTTTGGAGCAGCTGCAATTGGAAAAAAAAAAAATAGAGGCAATACAACCTCCTGAGCCTGGTGACCAAGAGGATGAAGGAGGTATAGAGGAAACGGACTTTGTATCAGCCACTCCACCCCAAACTTTCTGCATGTTTTTCTGGATCACTTACAACGGCCGCGTAGCAAAGATATCAAAAGGAAACAAGTGGGTGCCCCACAGGCCATCCTGCAGAGGGATGCACCATGTTCCATGACCAGCAAGCTGTTATGACTTAGATAGACACAGATGCCCCATCTAGCTTGTGCACGACTCAGTTTTTAATGGCCTGTGAGTGTCTATCCAATGACCAGCAACTTGGTAGGCCCTTCAAAACATAAAGATGTATGTTTTTGGTTTTGCAACAGCCTCATGGTTGGATTGCCGTCCCTTGCCCCCCACACGAAAAGCAAAGTAAGGCTAATTTTCCCGGACATGGATGTAATATAATTGTGTACTGTGACCAACACACCAACGGCGTAGTAAGAACAACTGTATCCACGTGCATGTAATGAGAAAAACACAAAATACCACCCAGAAAAGTAAGTCGCAAACTGTAAACTAACGGCTTCTTTGTACTGGATTGTGTCATATTGTCTCCAGCACCAGAGAAGTAGTAAGCAACCTGCATACTTAGCCTTGTTTTGTATGTCGTCCACAGTAGCACTCGTAAAAAATGCTACGTTATTGCACTAGAATGTCCCATAGGTGTACCCCACCAGACAAAAAAGGTATTGATAGTCGAAACTCTGCAACTAATTGGTATTGCATGTAATTTGTGGTAACACTGGCAAATACAATGCACCCAGAAAGAGAGTTTGCACTTAGCAGACTAGCCAACAACGTCTTGCACCTGGTAAAGTTTGTGTTACTGAGTACAACCACTCCCAGAAGGTAAAGTTAGAAACTGATAACTACTGCTGCAACATGAAATTGTTTAAGTGTACCAGACCGTGTAGTCAGCGTACTTAAACGTGCATGTATGTTATGAGTACACACAGCTCAACGTAGTATAGAAAATTTACAAGGAAGCACGGTCGATAGGTGTGCGACACCTTGGTAGGGCAACGTAATTGAGGGCCGTTGTTTTGCCAATTATCGGGCGCCTCGTGGTGTAGAGATTTAATTGTAGAGCTTTCTGGGAGAGGGTACTTAAGGTACTGAGATCACGTGCTTCTGGGTTCCGGTCCAGAAGATCGTTCTGTCTGTTGGTCCTGGTCCTCCTGACTAGCCCTCAGGGGCCCTCATGGCCTGAGGTGCGGATCCATCCAATTCAGAGTCTTTGGGCTGGTTAGTCCAAGGCAAAGTACCTGGAAGGAGGATTCCAAGGTGGTCTGGTGCCGTCTCCTCTGTGGAGAGGCCCAGCAACTGATAACGCAACCAGGGGAGGACTCTTTGGAAAAGGGTCACGCAAAAGGCTGGTTCCTCAGCAAGAGCCTGGAAGCCAAGTTGAAAGACACCAAGTGAATCCGCGCTCATACGGTATCGCCGGGCCAGCTGCAAGATACTGGTACTGTACTGGTACTGAGGGTTCTCTAAGTTCATTTATTCTTCAGTTACAACCAAGTCTGTGGCAGAGAATTTATTCTTCAGTTACAACCAAGTCTGTGGCAGAGACTTTATTCTTCAGTTACAATCAAGTCTGTGGCAGAGACTTTATCTTCAGTTACAACCAAGTCTGTGGCAGAGACTTTATTCTATTTGAACACTCTATCGGCTGCTAGGCCTAGTGAGAGGAGGTTTATCCGATAGCTGTGGGAATCCAGCTGTAAATGGCTAGTCTCTGGATTTACATGTTAGAGAGATATCCAGTTTTGAGCAGTTCCAAGAGTACCTGAACTTTCCACCTATACCCTCTATTCCTATTGAGAGACTCTGTTTTGTCTACCAATTTCTCCAAATAAAAATCCCAAAGCAGATCCAGTGTCAGTTTCTGAAATTCTTTGGGCCATCTACCTTGGGAAACCCCTAGACATCTACAAGGTCAAGAAGGTAATGGTAAGCCCAAATCAAACCAGCAGCTCCTTCGGGGGTTAGTGCTACACATATATATATATATATATCAAATACACTGCCTGAAGTATATTAGAAATAGTACACCACGGAATGCACTGTAGAATGTAGATATAGGCTACACCGGATGCTGCAGAGTTTATATATATATATATATATATGGATGAATATATATATATATATATGAAAATCGATTAATCGACTAATTTTGATCAATTATAACGCACAATCAGATCCAACTACTTTTAGCTGATCCCCCTCTGCCACCATCATCCTCCCCGCCTCCGTCCATCCCCCTCTGCCACCATCATCCCCCTCTGCCACCTTCATCGCCCCCTGCCTCCATCCATCCCCCTCTGTCTCCATCCATCCCACTCTGCCACCATCATCCCCCTCTGCCACCTTCATCCCCCCTGCCTCCATCCATCCCCCTCTGCCACCATCATCCCCCCCTGCCTACATCCATCTCCCTCTGCCACCATCATCCCCCTCTGCTCCTCCATCACTGCGGCCTGCCATCATCACCTGCTGTCACTGTTGTCGGCTGGGCTGTCACTGCCTGACTCCCCATGGACTCTAGAATCTGGATGCAGGGCTCCTCCGTTCCGCGTGCTGCTCAGCCTCCTGGCTGCTCCAGTGCTCCTGGTTACAGTTTTAAAAAATGGCACTACTGGCGGGATGTGCTATTAAATCACTCGCCTCGCCAGCATAGTGCGCCGAACAGCCTCTGTGCGATCCGCCCCCCCCGCCGGTCGAATACAGGATCGGCTTGGCAAGCTCCGGAACTGCGCATGCGCAGTTCCAAGCCGGAACGGTCACAGCTATGTGACGTCGATGTCTGTGATGTCACCAGATCTCCGACGGAACTCCCTGAATACAGTATCTCACAAAAGTGAGTACACCCCTCACATTTTTGTAAATATTTTATTATATCTTTTCATGTGACAACACTGAATAAATTGCACTTTGCTACAATGTAATGTAGTGAGTGTACAGATTGTATAACAGTGTAAATTTGCTGTCCCCTGAAAATAACTCAACACACTGCCATTAATGTCTACACCGCTGGCAACAATAAGTGAGTACACCCCTAAGTGATAAATGTATAAATTGGGCCCATAGTGTCAATATTTTGTGTGGCCACCATTTATTTTCCAGCACTGCCTTAACCCTCTTGGGCATGGAGTTCACCAGAGCTTCACACAGGTTGCCACTGGAGTCCTCTTCCACTCCTTCATGATGACATCACAGAGCTGCTGGATGTTAGAGACCTTGCGCTCCTCCACCTTCCGTTTGAGGATGCCCCACCGATGCTCAATAGGGTTTAGGTCTGGAGACATGCTTGGCCAGTCCATCACCTTTACCATCAGCTTCTTTAGCAAGGCAGTGGTCTTCTTGGAGGTGTGTTTGGGGTCTTTATCAGGTTGGAATACTGCCCTGCGGCCCAGTCTCCGGAGGGTGGGGATCATGCTCTGCTTCAGGATGTCACAGTACATGTTGGCAGGCATGGTTCCCTCAATGAACCCTAGCTCCCCAGTGCCGGCAGCACTCATGCTGCCCCAGACCATGACACTCCCACCACCATGCTGAACTGTAGGCAAGACACACTTGTCCATGTACTCCTCACCTGGTTGCCGCCATACACACTTGACACCATCTGAACCAAATAAGTTTATCTTGGTCTCAACAGACTGCAGGACATAGTTTCCTTTAATCCATGTCCTTAGTCTGCTTGTCTTCAGCAAACTGTTTGCAGGCTTTCCTTGTGCATCATCTTTAGAAGAGGCTTCATTCTGGGACGACAGCCATGCAGACCAATTTGATGCAGTCTGAGCACTGACAGGCTGACCCCCCACTCCTTCAACCTCTGCAGCAATGCTGGCAGCACTCAAACGTCTATTTCCCAAAGACAGCCTCTGGATTTGACGCTGAGCACGTGCACTCAATTTCTTTGGATCGACCATGGTGATGCCTGCTCTGAGTGGAACCTGTCCTGTTAAACCACTGTATGGTCTTGGCCACCATGCTGCAGCTCAGTTTCAGGGTCTTGGCAATCTTCTTATAGCCTAGGCCATCTTTATGTAGAGCAACAATTCTTTTTTTCAGATCCTCAGAGAGTTCTTTGCCATGAGGTGCCATGTTGAACTTCCAGTGACCAGTATGAGAGAGTGAGAGCGATAACACCAAATTTAACACACCTGCTCCCCATTCACACCTGAGACCTTGTAACACTAACGAGTCACATGACACCGGGGAGGGAAAATGGCTAATTGGGCCCAATTTGGACATTTTCACTTAGGGGTGTACTCACTTTTGTTGCCAGCGGTTTAGACATTAATGGCTCAGTGTGTTGAGTTATTTTGAGGGGGACAGCAAATTTACACTGTTATACAAGCTGTACACTCACTACTTTACATTGTAGCAAAGTGTAATTTTCTTCAGTGTTGTCACATGAAAAGATATAATAAAATATTTACACAAAGACCTTTTGGGTCTTGGCTAAAATCTGGCCCTGGAATTTCTCAAGAGTAGATTCTTTTGAGGAGAGATTCTCCACATCTCAATGTCTAATTTGTGACCAGGATGGTCTAATCCGTAAAGGATTCTGGTAAGCTGGCGATGTAAAGCACTAATAGCAGGTGAGAATTTCTCTCTTAAAATAAAGTAAATGGCGGAAGGTACCTCAGAGGTAGTAGAAAGCAGTGGCGGCCCGTCCATGGGGGGCACACGGCTGCATTTGATGGGGCACATGCTGCATTTGATGGGACACAGGCTGCATTTGATGGGGCACAGGCTGCATTTGATGGGGCACAGGCTGCATTTGATGGGGCACAGGCTGCATTTGATGGGACAGTGAGGCTGCATTTGATGGGGCACAGGCTGCATTTGATGGGACACCTACTGCATTTGATGGGACACATGCTGTATTTGATGGGGCACAGTGGCAGCATTTGATGGCACAGTGGAAACATTTGATATGGCACAGTGGCTGCATTTGATGGCACAGTGGAAACATTTGATATGGCACAGTGGCTGCGTTTGATGGGCACAGTGGCTGCGTTTGATGGGCACAGTTGCGGCGTTTGATGGGCACAGTGGCTGCATTTAATGGGCACAGTGGCTGCGATTGATGTTTTTTTTTCTCCAGAAATTTTCAGTTTGTTTGTTTTCTGAGCACTAGCCGCCACTGGTAGAAAGATCAGAGATGAATGAAATCAGAGCCACAAAAAATGAACTGATCCCCAGGGTATATAGTGCAAGGGGAGCTGTCAGTTTGGCTGAAACCTGCTCCGCTACATGCTGTTGGCATCAGTGAGTGTTTCCAGTTGGGCCTCCTTCCACTGGGCTTGTTCTGAACTGTTTTTCTTTGCTTGAATACAAGTTACATTATTTGCATCTGGACTGAGTGTATGTTATTGTCCACCCACATGTCCAATACAAGGTCAGGGTACTGTTTCTGCACAGACAATACTATCACCTTTAGACACTAGAAAAAAAAGCTAAGCCTGGCTGGGAGGGGTTATGCCTGTGAGGGGATTTCCTGACTTTTTCCCCCAGTCTCCAGTCACATGAAGGTGACAGCATAACCCTGTCGTAATGGAAATGAAAATATCTTGTGTCCTGGGATGTACAGTAAAATCTTACTTTGCAAAACCAGACTTTCATACCTGTCATTCTCTATTTGACTTTGTCTATATTTAAATCTGAGCTTAGCAGATATTGCAAACTTTACTTACATTCTTATATAAATGTTAGCAAGACAATTGTAAAGTGTGAAAAACTGTGACAATGCATACAAATGTAACAAAAAATGAACTGGATTTTAATTGATACCATATTCTAAATCTGTTCTACATTGCTATGGCTTGTATAATAAAGAAATCGTGTATTTTACAAACATTAGGATCAATAGCTATCCACAAGTGTGTTGAAACGTGGTTTTCAGAATAATTTGAGTTAATCATTCACAAAGCAAAAAAGAGAACACTGTTTCTCATCACATCTAATTGTATATATTATTGTGCCAAACAGTTATCCATCTGTTTCCCGCTAGCTTTAGCTTTTGGTCATACTGCTGATATCAAGAAAGGCTAACTGTTTATCACAGGCATTATACTTGTATTACAGAATAGGGGATTTTAGGTTATTTCGCTTCTTTTACCTGTCATTTTCTTTCCCTGACTTGTAGCCTGTAGTTAAACATTTAGGAAGGTAAGACTCTGGAGGCTATATCCTCTTGTTTTAACAGGAAGCTATCTATTGAAACCAAGACCAATATACATCACATTAAATTGTGGGGTGAATATAGAAATCTGTGTGTTTTTGATAAAGGCTATTATTTGCATGTATAATACATTTACATGTATATTCATCTAGAGCAGGGGTCAGCATCCAGCTTTGGTGGTATTGCATAACTCCAAATGGCAGAGGTAGGATGGAACTTGTAGTTTCACTATAGCTGGAGTGCCAAGGTTGCTTATCCCTGATCAAGAGTAAAAATTGTGTTAGGCTTTAAAGTGGTTGTAAACCCTTACAGACCACTTTGACCTACAGGTAAGCCTAGATTAAGGCTTACCTGTAGGTCCAAGAAATATCTCATTAACCTACACGGTTAAGGAGATATTTCACACAAAATAGGCACCGCTGTCTACGGCGAATGTGCGCCGTAGACAAATGGCGCAGGCGCACTCGGAGCGCTGCAAGTAAAGGCTAACATGCCGTCAAGGACGGCTCCCACGCGCATGTGCCGGAGTGACGTCATCGCGGCTCCGGCCAATGACAGCGCCGGAGCCGCGAGACCCGGAAGTCACTCCGGGATACATGGCAGAGATGAAGGAGGACCGCTTCGGGGGCTTCGTTCTCAGGTAAGTTATTCATAATGAGCTAGTATGCTATGCAGAAATTTGTTTTTTTTACGTATTTTTATTGGATATGTTTTTTGCAGAAAGTAAAAAATATTTTTTATTTTTTTTTCAAAATTGTCAGTCTTTTTTGTTTATAGCAAAAAGAATAAAACCGCAGAGGTGATCAAATACCACCCAAAGAAAGCTATATTTGTGGAAAAAAAAGGATATACCCAAGTTTGTTTGCGGTTCCGCTGTTGCAGAGCCGAACATTTTCATTTAAAGTGGATGTATAGGATTATGAAATTTGGGTGGGACATCAAGCTTTGTTTTATTATTCTCTCTATGACTATGTTTGCGCTGTACTCTGCTCTGATATTAAATAGTTGTATATCTATAGAGACTTGGATCTCCTCGCATCCGTTTTAGGATTGCCCAGATGTTTCTACGGGTAATCGGTTTGGATCCTGTTGGACGACATAATTACTCAGAATTAGCAGGCAGTGGTCGTTTGGTAGGAGTGTGTATGGGGGTTGTTATTCAGTTGGAATAAGCCCTGTGAGTTGAAAGTGAGGGGATCATGCTCTGCGTCACGTATGTCACAGTCCCTGTTGGCATTCATTGGTTCCCTCAATGAACTGTAGTCCCCAGTGCTGGCAGCAACTCATGTAGCCCCAGAACATGACACTCCTCCACATGCTTGAGGCTGTAGGCAGACACACTTGTCTTAGTACTCCTCATATGGTATGCGCCACACACGCTTGAACCATCTCTGAACCATATAAAGTTTATCTTGGTTCATCAGGACATCAGGGAATGGGTTCCAGTTATTCCCATATCCTTAGTCTAGCTTGTCTGTCAGCAAAACGGCTGGCTTTCTTGTAGCATATCTTTAGAAAGTGGCTTCCTTCTGAGGAAGAAAGCCATGCAGAACTCAATTTGGATGCTAGGTGTGTGGCATATGATTGGAACACTGACAGGCTGACCCCCCACCCTATCATACCTCTGCGCACTGCTGGCAGCATCATACATCTATTTTCCAAATAACAACCTCTGGATATGACGATGAGCTGTGCAGGCACCTTCTTTGGTGGATCAAGCGTGACTGTTCTGAGTGGAACCTGTCCTGTTTAACCGCAGTAATGGTATTGGCCACCATGCTGCAGCTCAGTTTCAGCGGTCGAGGCATATTTTTTTATAGTCCTAAGGCCATCTTTATGTAGGAGCAACAATTTTTCTATTTTTTCAGATCCTCAGAGAGTTAATTGCTAATGAGCGTTCCATGTTTGAACTACCAGTGACGAGTATGCGAGAGTGCGAGTGATAACACCCAAAACTTACAAAAACATGCTTCCATTTTACACCTGCGACCTTGTACCCACACGAGTAACATGACACGGGGAGGGAGTAATTGTGCTCATTGGGTCAGCACATTTGGGACATTTTTATTAGGGGGTGTACTCACTATTGTTGGCCAGCAGGTTTATTTAATTATTACAGGATTTATATTTGCGCCAAAAGTTTACGCAGCGCTTTACAATAAAAAAAGGAGACAATACAGTTATAATACATAAAATACAAGGGGATCAGGGGGCCCTGCCTCAGAAGGCTTACAGATCTAAAAGGGTGGGGGAGGTGGGGGATTATTTTTGAATTAGTGGCTGTAGTGTTGAGTTATTTGAGGGACAGCATATTACACTGTTATATAAGCCGTAACTCACTACTTTATATTGTAGCAAAGAGTACTTTCTTCGGAGTAGCCCCAATGACACCATATCGCAACTATTTACAATGAGCGGGGTGTAATACTCTTTTGTGCGATATGTAATGCTGACTTAAGTGGGAGCATGTTTAATGTGAATCTTTGAGGTGTTCATTTCACTGGGTATATCTAGTGTTGTTATAACCATTTAACAATGCCAGTGCTGGAATGCAAAACAGTGGCTGTATTCAGAGTGTCACATCAGGGTGAAGTGGTATCAATAAGTTCCGTGTCAGCACCATATACAGCAATTGAAGAATTTTACATTTAAGTTTTAAGTTAAACAAATTAAGCTTTTAGGGGTGATTCTGACTTTACGCTGTGAGTATAGGAAGGATTTTTTGTCTTGCATAGTTACCTTGATCAGTTAAGACCAATCGTAAGATGTATATTAAGCTGTTCTTTTGTGTAAGTGCCCAATCATGTAGTAGTTAGTCTACAGTCATTAAAACAGATAACTGGGTCAGAGCAAACAGTCCCTTTGCATAGTAACTCATGAGGGTGCTGTTTGAATGCTCCATTCATAGAGCAGTGTGTTTTAATATAGAGAGTTACAAGCATTGCGAGTGAGAACAGAGCCCCCTTGTGGTCAATTTCTACTAGTCATGGGGCCGGCAGTGCAATATGTATAGGCACAGGCGGCGGACCTGAAGACTCCTGGGGCCCCCGGGCATTGCCTATCATGGGGCCCCCTTGTCCCCACATCAAGGGGACCAAGCGCACACACAGGGGGGGACAACGACACACGCAGGGGGACACTGGAGGGAGAGCGCACAGCAAACCGAGGGGGACTCGCACACTACAGGGGGAAACTGGAGGGAGAGCGCACCCACACGCAGGGAGGGTACAAACGCACACAGTGGACACTGGAGGAGCGCACACGCACAGGGGGGACACGCACACAGGGACACAGGAGGCACGCCACACACAGGGGGCACTGGAGGGAGAGGCGCACACACAGGGGCGCAGGGCTGGGAGCGCACACACAGGGGGACACTGGAGGGAGAGCGCACACAGGGGGACACTGGAGGGAGAGCGCACCACCAGGGAAACACGGAGGAGAGCGCACACTCGGTGACACAGGGGGACATGTAGGGGAGAGCGCCAGTACATGGCGGGGGGGAGCACGCACGCACGACAGGGGGACACTTGGAGGGATGAGCGCAACACAGCAGGGCACGGGACACGGAGGGAGGAGCGCACACACCAGGGGGACACTGGAGGGAGAGCGCACACACAAGGGGGGCACTGGAGGACAACAGGGGGACACTGGAGGGAGAGCGCACACCACAGGGGGGCAAACTGGCGGGAGGGGCGCACAAGGGGGCACTGGAGAGGAGGAGAGCGCACACACAGGGAGGCACACACACTGGGGCGGACAACTGGAGGGAGAGCGCACACACAGGGGGGCACACACACAGGGGGAACTGGAGGGAGAGCGCCCCAAAGCTACACACAGGGGGGACACGCACACAGGGGGGACACTGGCGGGAGAGCCGCGCACACAGGGGGACACTGGAGTTGAGAGCGCACACACAGGGGGGGACCACCCAGTGACAACGCAACACCGGGGGACACTGGAGGGAGAGCGCACACACAGGGGGTCCTGGAGGGAGTGGCGCACAGGGGGCCAATGGAGGTAGAGCGCACACACAGGGGGGCACACACCCAGGGGAGACATGAGGGAGAGCGCACACACAGGGGGTGGACACGCACACAGGGGGACACTGGAGGGAGAGCGAGCAAACACAGGTGGGGACACGTCACAGAGGGACATGCGAGCGCACACACAGGGGAAACGCACACAGGGGGACCTGGAGGGAGGCGCGCACACACGGGGGAGAAACGACAACAGGTCGGAACTGGAGGGAGGAGCGCAGGGGGGGGACACGCGAAGGGGGCCATGGAGGGAGAGCGCACACCACAGTGGGGGCACACAACAAGGGAAATCTGGGAGGGAGAGCGCACACACTAGGGGGCCAAACACACACACAGGGGACAAGGGTGGCGCACACAACATGGGGGGTGAGCGCACACAGATGGGATCACTGGAGGGTGAGCGCACACCACAGGGGGGAAATGCAGGGAGCGGACACACAGGGTGGCCACACACAGGGGTGACAACGTGGAGGGTAGAGCGCACACACAGGGGACAATGGAGGGTGACCACACAGGGGGACACAGGAGGCGAGAGCGCACACAAAACGGGGGGACATGCACACACAGGTGACACTGGAGGCGAGAGCGCACCAACAGGGGGCACTCACACAACAGGGGGACACTGGAGGGAGAGCGCACAACACAGGGGGGACATGCACACACAGGGGACACTGTGGGCTGGGGGATGACTCTGTGGGCTGGGGGGTGACACTGTGGGCTGGGGGGTGACACTGAGGGCTTGGGGGGTGACACTGCGGGCTGGGGGGTGACACTTGTGGGCATGGGGGGTGAGTGATGACTGTGGTTTTGACATGGGGCTGTGGGGTGACACTGTGGGCTTGGGGGTGACACTGTGAGCTGGGCTGGGGTGACACTGCGGGCTGGGGGTGAGACACTGCGGGCTGGGGGTGACACCTGTGAGGCTGGGGGACACTGTGGGGTGGGGTGGACCGCTGCGGCTGTTGTGACACTGCGGGCTGGG
>JAQSEC010002767.1:0-12776 GCA_028564925.1 Lithobates sylvaticus | reverse complement strand
AGTAAGGCTGTACTGGAAGAATCAATGTTGATGTGGTCCATATCAATCACTCAAATATCAAATGACTTGAATGATAAATTTCTGTTACTCTACACAATAACGTTGCTTGCTGCACTGCATTTTTGATCAAAAACAACATAGAAAAAGAGTAATAATTAGTAATATCTATCAATATAGCCAATATAGCAGGTAGAGCTGTAGCACCAGGTCATGATACTGTCTAGGAAAAAAAAAGGGTGTTCTATAACAATGTACCAGTGACTCAGCAACCCAAGATATTATAAAACAGACATTGCTATCTAATTGTTCCATTCCAATTTGGTAAAATAAACTGAAGTAATATCTCTGTCTCACCACACCTTAGCTCCTTGTCTGCTCTTCTGTGAACACTTTGATTGCTGATGAATGCTTTAATGATTTTAAAACTGAAGCTCTCTCAGACAGATGGCAATCAGTGTACAACTATGTCTTTAGTAAGAGCAAGTCAAATCAATAAGGTCAGTTGCATGTATTTCATTCCCTCATTTTTTTTGCCAGTATTTGACTAGTTATGTATCATATTGGGCTCCTGCAAATATCATATACTCTAGCTCTGTCTGTATTCTAAGAGAATGCTAATTCTACTTCCAAACTTTAGACAGCTGGATATGTAATCCTCTGGCATACAGTAAATTGGTTTCTTTTGGAGTCTTACACACAATTGTATGTTTCGAAGCATTATGATTCAGTAATGACTCTGTGAGTCCTATACAGGCATACCCACTTTTAAGTACACAATGGGCAGAGGCGTAACTATAACCTTCAGGGCCCCAGTGCAAGAAACCATGAAATGCCCCTGAACCGTAGTATGATGGTGGGTATTGTTAAAAGATGGGGGGGCAGTGTGATGGGGCATTTTGACAGGAGGGGGGCAGTGTGACAAGAAGGAGCAGTATATTGGGGGCAGTGTGACAGGGGGATATTGTGACAAGGCGGGGGGGCAGTGTGAAAGGAAAAAAAATACCTGGGAAGTATGACAGGAGGGGGCAGTGTATTGAAGGAGCACTGTGAAAGGAGGGGGGCTGTGTAACAAGAGGGGGCAGTATGACGGGACAGTGTGACAGGTGAGGGGGCAGTGTCACAGGTGAAGGTGGGGGGCCAGTGTCACAGGTGAGGGGGAAGTGTCACAGGTGGGGGGGCAAGTGTCACAGGTGGGGGAGTGTCACAGGTGGGGGGGCAAGTGTCACAGGTGGGGGGGAGTGTGAGTGGGCCAGTGTCACAGGTGGGGGGCCAGTGTCACAGGTGGGGGGAGTGTCACAGGTGGGGCCAGTGTCACAGGTGAGGGGGCCAGTGTCACAGGTGGGGGGAGTGTCACAGGTGGGGGCCAGTGTCACAGGTGGGGGGAGTGTCACAGGTGGGGGGGCAAGTGTCACAGGTGGGGGGGAGTGTGAGTGGGCCAGTGTCACAGGTGGGGGGAGTGTCACAGGTGGGGGGGGGGGCAAGTGTCACAGGTGGGGGGGAGTGTGAGTGGGCCAGTGTCACAGGTGGGGGGGGGGCAGTGTCACAGGTGAGGGGGCCAGTGTCACAGGTGAGGGGGCCAGTGTCACAGGTGGGGGAGTGTCACAGGTGGGGGCCAGTGTCACAGGTGGGGGAGTGTGAGGGGGCCAGTTTCACAGGTGGGGGGAGTGTCACAGGTGGGGGGGCAAGTGTTACAGGTGGGGGGGGGCAGTTTCACAGGTGGGGGGGCAAGTGTCACAGGTGGGGGGGCAAATATCACAGGTGGGGGGCCAGTGTCACAGGTAGGGGGAGTGTCACAGGTGGGGGCCAGTGTCACAGGTGAGGGGGCAAGTGTCACAGGTGGGGGGGCAAGTGTCACAGGTGGGGGGCAGTGTTGGGCTTACCTTACATGAGAAGTCCAAGCAGCAGCCCTTGTACATGCTTCCTGGTGACATCTGCAGGATGTCCCCCCAGCCAGCACAGTTCACTTCCTGAGTGTCAGTGTATACAATGGAGAGGGGAGGGGCCTCTGACCCGAGCAAGACTCAGAGTGTGCAAGCAGAGGGACAAACTTGTGCATTGAATCTGGTGTCTGCTCGGGTCAAAGGCCCCTCCCCTCTCCAGTATACACTGACCAACACTCGGGAAGTGAACTGTGCTGGCTGGAGGGACATCACAGAGCTGCCGATCACCCCCCCTCCCCAGTGTATAGTTAGAGAGGTACAGTGAGAGCTGCTATGAGTGTACCTGTGCTGCTGAGCCAGATTAGAGCGGGGGCGGCGGCAGCATAACTATTCTTCAGGGACAGTCTGTCACTCCCGGCTTCAGTGCCCTCCTGGCGCCCGAGCAGCTATCTTGCGCTAGCACCGGCTATGTGACTGTGACACAAGGAGAGAGGGGAGCAGTCCTGCCGCTTCGGCGCCCCCCCCTCTGCAGCGCCGGGGTGTGGAGCGGACTTCCCAGTGTACTGTACTATCTCCCGGGCGGCGGCGGGCCCCCCTACAGTGGCGGATCCAAGGGCCCAGTCGCAAATGCGACTGGTGCGACCCTGGTAATTCCGCCACTGACAATGGGATCTATTTACTAAAGCTGGCAAGTGCTAAATCAGTCTCACTTCTGCATAGAAACCAATGAGCTTCTAACCTTGGCTTGTTCAATTAAGCTTTGGTAATAAAATCTGGAAACTCATTGGTTTCTATGCAGAAGGGAGCCTGATCTTGCACTTTCCAGCTTTAGTAAATAGACCCCATTGTGTACTTAAAAGTGGGGTATGCCTGTAATTGGAATTTGTATCCTATGCAAACAAGTGGCCACTGCCCCCACCTATAACTGGTCTTTGTAGCAAGGAGCACCAGAAGGGCGATGTATGTCAAACAAATACAAAAAGATTCCCGAGCTCAAACTTACCAACCAGCCAGCGACCAACCGAATTGACCTTACAATATGCTTTAAGAACAGGGGTTTAGTCTGCACACATTTGCAAATGCATGCGTAATCTACAGGCCCTGTCAAGGCACCCCATTTTCTGTAGTCCCTGTTTTAGTATCAGCTCATACTGTTATAGCTAGATACTGATGCAGGACAGACCAACTTTCACCTAAACAGTTGGTGTGTGATATGGACTCTGTATATCAAATGGAACTGATGCTCTCAAGGGAAAAAATTATGGTTAATTTTAATATGGCATGGCTGATTGGGCTTTGATTCATACACTCTGCTGACCTACCTTCATATCTGTGAAGAACTCATGCTTAGCTATATGCTTCTTGAGCATCTCCAACGTGGGCACTGAGTGGGATGGCAAATTATCTAGCCCCACACTTATATCAGCAGAAAAGTAATAGCTAAGAAGAAAAAAGAAAGTAATGAGTTATTTAGAACTCATTAGAGTTAGCAAGGGGTAAATAGTGGCAAATTGTATTTACAAATAAAATACTTTATTTTTAAAATTTGTGAGGATGCATCAAAGTGGATGTAAACCCACATTTTTTTTTTTTTTAAATAAGATTTCCTTTCATTTGAGCCCAGTCTTGCCACACAGATTTATTTGAGGCCTGAGCAATCCTCTTTTATTGTTCAGTTAGAGAAATCTTGACAAAGTCTTGAAAACTTTGTCAAAAACGCCCCCTTGCTGTGAGTGACAGGTGATTTACATATCTCATGCACTAGCCTGAGACAGGCACATGTGTAAAAAGTTCACAATTCACATCCCCCTCCCCGTCCCCTCCAGCTCTCCCAGCTTTACTGTGTTTTGACTGGAGGTTTCTCATCATGGGATGCAGTGAACAGTCAGCAGACTATAGACAGACAAGGGATTTAGGGGACATGTATGTAGTCAGAGCTGGGCAGAGTAGAACATCCAGTGATCTGATGATAACCTGTCTCAGGCTAGTGCATGAGATATGTAAATCACCTGTCACTCACAGCAAGGGAGCGTTTGTCAAGATTTCTCTAACTGAACAACAAAAGAGGATTGCTCAGGCCTCGAGTAAATCTGTGTGGCAAGACTGGGCTCAAATGAAAGGAAATCTTATTCTCTACATTGTGACATAAAAAAAATGTTGGGTTTACATCCACTTTAACTGACAGGATACGCAGACCATCCCTTTTGATCTGCATATGAATGGAACAGAATAAATATAAATTTATATAAATGACCCTACATTGTATTTTCCAATTAAGCTTAAACAGTGTTCCAACCAAAGTCAAAATAGAAAAAAATATATATTTTTAAACTTTTTTGTATTTTTTTTTTTTATCTGGACAATAATTAATAAATTTGTTTTCACAAGAAATATTGCCAGATACCCCCCCCCCCCCCCCCCCCATAAATGATGTACGCATTACTGTTATAACTAAGTTATCATGCATAAAAAAGACCATGGTGAAAAATTGAACCAAAAAGGGTATAAAGATACAAGAGTTAAAGTGGTTAAAGGATGTGTTTTTTGCTGAGCAGTGCTAACTAGGCTGGCACTTTGCGGATTTGTCACACCAATTCATTATTTTGCATCAAGATGTTGAAATCCCTGTACTCAGCACGTGGGGGAGTACCAACCAAGGTGCATGGCATTCCCCAGGCCTCTCCAAGCCAAAATGGGCAGCTTCAATGGAGGTGATTTATATCCTGCTGTTTTAAGCAGCTTCCACAGCAGTGGCGACTCTAGGAACAATATACAGGGGATAAGATACCACAGTCAAAACTGCTGGGCACTAATAATTTTTGCCACTAAATCATGCCACTGAAAAAGGAGTGGGAGAGAAAGAAGGGAGAGAGAGGGGGAGAGAGAGGGAAAGGTGGGGAGAGAAAGAGGGATAGAGAGAGTGGAGAGAGAAGGAGAGGCAGAAGAGAGTACAGAGAGGTAAGAGAAGAGAGATGAAGGGGAGCCCTTGCAGTAAATATCTCTTTCCAGCGCACAATCTCCAGATTACCTTCTTCTAAATTGATGGCTCTGCTCCTCCTTCTCCCCCTCCCCCAGGCAGCTTGGTTCTTTCTCCAGCTCATCTCTGATATTCTGTTCCCAATCAAAGTGGCAGGCTTGGGAAGGGGGTGGGAACAGCAGCGCCCATTGGCTCAGTAGACAGCAGGAGGAGGACCAGCTGTAGCTGGACAGTTAACTCTTCTGTGCCTCACGCCTTGTCCTGCCGGCTGGTTGGCAGCCGTTCCTATACAGTTTAAACCTGCAGAATCCCTTTGCTGCAGTGCTGCTTCTACAGTGATAGGGCGGGGAGAACTGCAGGGGCCCCCCATGCATGCAGGGCCCTAGTGCAGTGCTCTACGGGTGCCCATGTATTAACACAGCCAGCTGCCACCTCTTCACTACACCTCCAACCTCCCACAGCTGCCTCTCTCCATAACTGCTCCCCACTTTTTCACAGCTCTTTCTAACCTCTCGCACAAAAGCTTCAGAGTGGTGCAGCCGACTCCTATCAGAAGTGTAGTACAGAGCAGAGGAAAAGTTTCAGAGCTCTCGGTTCTGTGCTACATGTCTGACAGGCAGGGTGGTTGACTGAAGCCACCTCCGAAAGCCCCACAGGAATTTAGGCAGTTGCGGCACCGGGACCTCTAACCTCGGGACAGCTTAATTTAGCAGGGGGTGCACAAGGGGGGGCAAGGAATAACGTAGGGGAAATTGCCCCCTGCCCCCCTGTAGCGATGCCTCTGTTCCACAGAAACACACTATTGCCTCTACAGGTACCAATCCCCGCGCACAGACACCTAGATCTTTAGAATCCCCACTCTCTATAAACATTTTACAAGAATATGGACATGTTAGAAGACTTCTAATAATGACCATATGGAGTGCTGGACTAAAATGGAATTAGAAAAACCAAGCGGATCTGAAAGAAAGTAATGTCTTTATAAGTGATAGTGATAATTATCATATTTTAATTGAACAAGAGAAAAAAGTTAATATATTGGTATATGCAAAATAGCTATCAATGTTAAATATGTGAAACTAGTAGGATAAAAGCAATATGCTAGGAAGTGTGTTGATGTTTTTAGAGGTATCCTGAAGCAACATATCATAAAGGTGTACCTAATGGAAGATGGGTGATTTTGTATTTATAATGTGATGTTATCAGTACCTAATTTTGAACTGTAAAGTAAGCCAACGGAATCCATTTCTCCTCATTTCCATATTAAGCACTTTGTGCTCTCAGATCTGTGTTGCCATGACAACATAAATGCCAGTGAACTGGAAGCCTAATTTACAGATTGTTTTATATCGCTTCGAAATAGGTAATTTATAATAGCCCGATATCTGCTCCAATAGTACAGCGTGTGCGTGTTGCTGTGTACAAAAAGATGAATTTAATTTCTTTATGACATATTGGCCACACAAGTAATTATGTGATCATTCATTATCACAGTCCTTCTGATGAAAGAATGGAATCCTTCAGAAACTGAATGCATTAACTGGATGGATCAATTAATAAATAGTTGCTTTTGTATCAAAAAGAAACAATAGGTTCTGGCAGAAAATCCAGATGAGTTTGAACAAACTGATTTTTTATTTTTTTTTTGGTCTAGAATGACCTGAGTTGAAAATAATTTGAAACAATAGGATCTATGATTGGCCATTTATTTTACCATGTGTGGCCAGAATTAGCTGCAGTGATCAATAATTCCCTATCTTGAGGTTTTGGGATTTGCATTAAAAATAAAATTCAGCCTTTTCTCCCACAGTGATTGTTCCACATTTATGTTACCTGACTCAACACTAAATTGTCTCTTTTCTTCATCTGGTAGATTATTTTCATGCATTTTTATTAAATACATAAATAAATAACTTAAAAAAGAAAGGAGTGGACCAGTGGAAATTTGCATATGTCAGCTATCTGCGAATCAGCTGTCTGGACTGGACCTCCATCCCTGCAAATCAGTTTGCTAAAGCGTAGTCTGAAAGTATGTAATTTTATCATTTCTGATATCCTGCTGGTAGCTCTCATCCTTTTTATAATTCTTACTTTATATATTTATATATATTTTCTTAAGGCATTGAAATCATTAAAGAAAATGAGATCCACCTTTCTTTTTTATTTCAAACTAATGTAATTGCACTGCTATGCCATCACATAAATCAGCTGCATGGACTGTATTTGTTTGTTGGTTGCCGCTTGCCAAGGAAGATAAACACAAATCTTTATGTAGTAGTCATTTCCTCTTAAATGGCATCTCGTAGAAATGACTTAAGGCAGGTTTAGGATTTATTTGTAAACCAGCTGTAAGGTATGGTTAGCTATTTTAGGAAATTTTAAGCTAAAAGTTTCTTTACGAAAAACAGCATATTACTGAGGCTGAAATCTCACTGTACCATTTTACAAATGTTGGATATTAGTGTACATTGTTTAAAACACATTTTACTGAATGTTAATTCACATTTTGCAGTTTTTGCATTTTGGTACATTTTAGCACATTAACCACATGACTAAAACACACTTAAAAAGGAGTAAAATATCCCTACAGATCCTAAAACGATGGCACTCCCAAACCTTTACTTGGTTTGAGAGGAACAATATATTAACTGCTTAACAACCGGCCAATAGCCAAAAGACGGCTACAGGGCGGTTGTTTAACTCTGGGAGGGCATACTATGACGTCCTCCCAGAATTGCCCTCTTGCGCGCCCCCTGGGGCGCGCACTCGAGAACATCCGTGATCGCCGGGTCCTCTGGCCGTTTACCACGTGATCACTCCGTCAAATGATGGAGCGATCACATGTAAGCATGACGCCAGTTCCTCTCTCTGTACCGATAGGTACAGTGTGAGAGGAGAGGGGGAGGGATCGGTGAAGGCAGTGCTGTGGGTGGGATCTGTAGTGCCCACAGCCTGCTCTGCAGTCACCACCGATCCATCCATCCATGCTCAGCCATCCCTCCATACCCTGCAATACACAGCAATAGCCTGCAGTGTATTGATGGGGGTATGGAGGGATGGCTCAGCATGGATGGATAGATAACTAGCAGTACCCAGCGATACCAACAATACCCCCAGCGATACCCAGCCATACCCCCAGCGATACCCAGCCATACCCCCTGCGATACCCAGCCATACCCCCTGCGATACCCATCCATACCCCCTGCGATACCCTGCGATACCCAGCCATACCCCCTGCGATACCCAACCATACCCTGCAATACCCAGCGATACTTTGCGATACCCAGCCATACCCCTTGCAATACCCAGCCATACACCCTGCGATACCCAGCCATACCCTGCGATACCCAGCCATACCCCCTGCGATACCCAGCCATACCCCCTGCGATACCCAGCCATACCCCCTGCGATACCCAGCCATACTCTGCGATACCCAGCCATACTCTGCGATACCCAGCCATACTCTGCGATACCCAGCCATACCCCCTGCGATACCCAGCCATACCCAGCCATACACCCTGCGATACCCAGCCATACACCCTGCGATACCCAGTCATACCCTGCCATACCCTGCGATACTCGCTACGATCGAAGCCAGGATCGTTTTTTATTTTTTTATTTCAGGCTTTCCAGCCTAGAGGTGAGATGTGGGGTCTTATTGACCCCATATCTCACTGTAAAGAAGACCTGTCATGCCATATTCCTATTACAAGGGATGTTTACATTCCTTGTATTAGGAATTAAAGTGATCAAAAAAAGCGTGACATGTTAGGTATCTATTTACTCGGCGTAAGTTCATCTTTCACATTATGCAAAAACATTGGGCTAAATTTACGGTTTTGTTTTTTGTAAAGCACAAAACATTTTTTTTCCAAAAAAAAACGCGTTCAAAAAATTGCTGTGCAAGTACCGTGCTAGATAAAAAGTTGCAACGACCGCCATTGTATTCTTTAGGGTCTTTGCTAAAAAAACATATATAATGTTTTGGGGTTCTATGTAAGTTTCTAGCGAATAAATGATGATTTTTACATGTAGGAGAGAAATGTCCGAATTGTCCTGGGTGCTCCAGAACACCTGCATGTTGGCCTCTGTATGTGGCCACACTGTGTAAAAGTCTAACACATGTGGTATCGTCATACTCTGGAGTAATAGCAGAATGTGTTTTGGGGTGTAATTTGTGGTATGCATAGGCTGTGTGTGAGAAATAACCTGCTAATATGACAATTTTGTGAAAAAAAAAAAATAAATAAATAAATCTTGATTTTTGCAAAGAATTGTGGGAAAAAAAAATACAACTTCAAAAAACTCACCATGCCTCTTTCTAAATACCTTGGAATGTCTTCTTTCCAAAAAGGGGTCATTTGGGGGGTATTTGTACTTTTCTGGCATGTTAGGGACTCAAGAAATTAGATAGGCCGTCAGTACTTCAAGTGTGATCAATTTTCAGATATTGGCACCATAGCTTGTGGACTCTAAAACTTTCACAAAGACCAAATAATAAACCCAAGTTGTACTTTATTTTTACCAAAGATATGTAGCAGTATAAATTTTGGCCAAATCTTATCAAGAAAAATTACAAATTTGCTAAATGTTATAACCGAAACGAAGAAAAATTTATTTTTTTACAGAATTTTCAGTCTTTTTTCTTTTATAGCGCAAAAAAAACCCAGAGGTGATTAAATACCACCAAAATAAAGCTCTATTTGTGTGAAAAAAAAAGGACAAAAATTTCATATGGGTACAGTGTTGTATGACTGAGTAATTGATATTCAAAATGTGAGAGCACCGAAAGCTGAAAATTGGTCTGGTTATTAAGGGTGTTTAAGTGCCCAGTGGTCAAGTGGTTAAAGAGAAATGTTTTGCCATGGCTCTATATATTGCAGACCCTCCTGATCCATGTTCCCAAGGCTTTTCTCAGGTCAGTGAAGACAGAGTTCATCAATTTCCTCTGAACCTTATGAGGCTAGGAGAATTTTGTATCAATTGTTGTCCCTGCCTAAGTTTCATGGAGGTATGGGGTTCCACAACCCCTTTAAATACTACCTGGCAGTACATATGAGCAGGATACTGGACTGGATTAAACATGGGGACATGAAACGATGGGTGCATATTGAACAGCCCCTCCCGTGACAATATCCAACTTTTCTTCCTTCAATTACAACTCACTTAATAGGTAGTACCTTACAGGCACTGTCAAAATTAGAGTGTAAACTGCCCTCGTCATCCGGCCCTTCAGGGATGTCTACTGTCATTGGAGTCACAGTGAGTATCGCGCTTCATGCTATTTCTGTCGACAAATTGTTACCGACCCAAAGATTTTACCTCTGGATGCAGTTGGAAACCTATCTTAGAGATTTAACAGATGATTGCTCCCTCCATTGCCTTTTTGGCAGGTTTCGCAACTTAAACATTTACTCTCTTCTATCAAACCTAGCACTGTACATTCTAGAAGGCCTTCTACTTTCAAGAATCATTGCTCGGACACAACACCTCTACAACATACCTGTCGGTTTCATATCAGTTTTATACACCCTCTTCATGAAACCTGGGGAGGGTTACTAGAGATAGGCCGAACGACCCCCTGCTCGGTTTGCGCCAGAACTTTCGAAGATCACCAAAGTTCAGAGCCGAACAATGAACCCTATTGAAGTCTATGGGACCCGAACTGGAAAAATCAAAAGTGATTTTGAAGGCTTATATGCAAGTATTTGTGCATACAAAGGGTATGGGGGCACGGGTACTGCTCTGGGGGACACGTATCATTGAAAAATTTAAAAAATATAATTTTTAAATGAGCAGTAATTTACTGATATTACTAAACACAAAAAGTTGCACAAATACAAATAGTGAACAAGTGTGTAATAAAAACACCCTTGAAATAATTAATGTAATTTTATAAAAATCGTGATAAAAATGCAATAAATGTTTTATGTATAAGAATTCAAAAAATCTATATAAAAATTTTAAAGACTATGTGAAAATAAATAAATATATATATATATATATTTATATATATTTATATATAAATTTATGTAGAGCCCCTAGTATATTTGGTGCTCTTTTCAATAATAGAACATTAGATTAATAGAACATTATGATTAATCTACCGCTGATTTGGGGCCTAATATCAGCATAATATTATGGTATGTCAACCAACTATAGTGGAGTTTACCTGAATTACAAAGGTAATATGTAAAATAAGGAGGGGAAGGGGTTTACAAGGATTGGAAAGAAAGCAAGTAGGAAGAGGGTGGGATAGGAGGTCCCCAAAGGTAGGTTTCTCCCAGAGGGTAATGATATATCTACACATTAAATCCTCATCTACCATGGTAAAAGTACTGGGTCTTCGAAGTCTGGGGACAAGCAATGTTTAACCACCTGATTACTGTGCACTTAAACCCCCCTTGTGACCAGACCAATTTTCAGCTTTCGGTGCTGACGCACTTGGAATGACAATTGCGCGGTCATACAACACTATACCCAAATAAAATTTTTACCATTTTTTTCCCCACAAATAGAGCTTTCTTTTGGTGGTATTTAATCACAGCTGGGGTTTTTATTTTTTGCTAAACAAATAAAAAAAGATGGAAAAATAAAATAAAATCATGTTTAATAGTTTGTTATAAAATTTTGCAAACAGGTAATTTTTCTGTTTCATTGATATGCACTGATGAGGCGGCACTGGTGGGCACTGATAGGCTGCACTGGTGGGCACTGATAAGCTGCACTGGTGGGCACTGATAGGCTGCACTGGTGGGCACTGATAAGCTGCACTGGTGGGCACTGATAGGCTGCACGGTGGGCACTGATAGGCTGCACTGGTGGGGACAGATAAGTCGGTACTGATGGGCACAGCAAAGATGGCACGGATGGGTGGCACCGATGGGTGGCACCGATGGGCACTGATGGATGGCACTGATAGATGGCACTGATGGGCACTGATAGATGGCACTGATAGATGGCACTGATGGGCACTGATAGGTGGCACTGATGGGCACTGGTAGGGGACACTGATGAGCACTGGTAGGGGACACTGATGAGCACTGGTAGGTGACACTGAATGGGCAGCACTGGCACTGTGGGCACTGACAGATGGCACTGTGGGCACTGACATATGACACTGAGGCCACTGACAGATGGCACTGTGGGCACTGACAGATGGCACTGCGGGCACTGACAGGTGGAGCTAGTGGGCACTTTTATTTGGAAAATGTGGGCACCATGGGCATATTGCATATTGGTGGGCCATGGGCATATTGCAGTGAGAGGGACTGATGTCCCGCTCACTGCCGCCGGTGATCGGCTTTTTCTTTTTCTCCTCGCGCTATCAGCGCGAGCAGGAAAAAAAGCTGATTACCGGCTCGGTTATTATCACATGATCAGTTGTCATTGGCTGACAGCTGATCACGTGGTAAGGGGTCGGGATCGACCCCTTACTCGGATCTGTGATCCAGCGAGTCTCACATACTCGCGGATCACAGTGCGCGCCGCGCGCGCCTTTCAGGGGGCGCGCAGGCAGCTCGTTGCTCGTTGCACATCAGATCCGCGCTGTAGCCGTCATTCGGCTATGGCGCGGATCTCAGGTGGTTAATCCATGATTTCCATAGATTATTAAACTTTTTTAGACTGTTTGTATCTAAAGCTTAAATCTTTGCATGTAACAGAGTTTGGTTCATTCTATGTTTGGTATCTGCTACATTTAGAGTAGGTGTTTTCCAAGCTTTAGCTATAGTCTATTTAGCAGCTGTTAAGCTGTATTAATAATTTAAACAGTTTTTGTCATAGAAATTCCAGTCTTAAGTTTAGAAGGGCCAATGCCGGGTCAGGTGTAATAGTGCCTTCGAACATTGCTGAAGCAAGCACGAAAATAGATTTCCAAAATTCTTGTACCACTGGAAATTTCCATCATATGTGTAAAT
>JAQSEC010000688.1:0-12115 GCA_028564925.1 Lithobates sylvaticus | reverse complement strand
AGCTGGGAGGGATGCAGGACAAGGTGCAGTAGTGTTGGAGGTTGTTCCGCCACCACGCCTCCAAACGCTACTACTGCTACTGGTTGTGACACACCTCTCTCCTCCACCCCCACCTCTTCTTCTTCCTCCAGTGCTCTGTCCTTGGAACCAGCGGTGCTCCGTAGGCGTACAAGGGGCTAACGCAAGTACGCAGGCAAAAAGATGCCATGCCGTGCTTGCGCTGGTGTGTTTGGGGGACAGGAGCCACACTGGGCCAGAGGTTCTGGCAGCTCTGCAGGGGCAGGCCGAGAGGTGGTTGACGCCACGTCAGCTTAAGCCAGGAATGGTCGTTTCTGACAATGCACCAACCTCCTCTCCGCCCTGCGACAGGGGCAGCTCACCCATGTGCCCTGCATGGCTCACGTCCTCAACCTGGTGGTGCAGCGGTTCTTGGGCAGGTTCCCAGGCTTACAGGATGTCCTGAGGCAGGCCAGGAAAGTCTGTGTGCATTTCCGCCGATCTTATAATGCCAGTGCTCGGCTGACTGAGCTGCAAAAGGAGCTGAACCTGCCCAAGAACCGCCTAATATGTGACATGCCCACCAGGTGGAACTCAACGTTGGCCATGCTGCAGCGACTGCACACGCAGCAGAGGGCCATCAATGAGTACCTTTGCGACTACGGCACCAGGACAGGGTCAGGGGAGCTTGTTTTTTTTTCCCCACGTCAGTGGAGCATGATCAGGGATGCATGCACTGTCCTCTCACCATTTGAGGAGGCCACGAGGATGGTGAGCAGTGACAGTGCATGCATCAGTGACACTGTCCCTCTGTCCACCTGTTGGAGCATACGCTGCGTGGGATAATGGACAGGGCACTTGAGGCAGAACAGAGGCAGGAAGAGGAGGACTTCCTTGCCTCTCAAGGCCCCCTTTATCCGGACAGTGTTCCTTCTATCCCACCCATCACACAGGAAGAGGATGAGGAGGAGGAGGAGGAGGAGGAGGAGGATTGTGTGAGCATGGAGGTGGAGCCTGGCACTCAGCATCAGCAGCAGCAGTCTTTTAGGGATGATGTACAGTCCCAACAACCAGTGGACTTGTACGTGGCTGGGAGGAGGTGGCTGGCGATCATGTCATCCTCAGTGACCCAGAAGACTCCGGACCGAATGCCTCAGCTAACCTACGCTGCATGGCCTCCCTGATCCTGCAAAGCCTGCGGAAGGATCCTCGTGTTCTTCGGATCAAGGAGAGGGACCATTACTGGCTGGCCACTCTCCTTGATCCGCGGTACAAGGGTAAGGTTGCGGACCTTATCTTGCCGTCGCAGAGGGAGCAGAGGATGAGACATCTCAGGGAGGCCTTGCAGAAAGGTCTGTGCAACGCGTTCCCAGAAACTGGGAGGCTACAAACTCCTGGTCCTGGGCGACGAGTTGCTGAGGCTTCGGTCAGTGGCAGAAGGAGCGGTGGGGAAGGTGGACGTCTGACCGATGCGTTCAGACAATTTTTTAGTCCGCAGCCCCAAGGTATGATCGTTCCAGCAACCATCGCCAGCGTCTGATATACATGGTGCAGGAATACCTTGGGGCAAGGTCAGACTTGGACACCTTTCCCCACCGAAAATCCTCTGGCTTACTGGGTCCTGAGGATGGATCACTGGCCAGAGCTTGCACAGTATGCAATTGAGCTACTGGCCTGTCCTGCCTCCAGCGTTCTTTCCGAACGCACATTTCAGTGCTGCTGGAGGATTTGTGACTGATCATAGGGTGCGCCTGTCCACCGCCTCGGTTGATCGACTGACATTCATCAAAATGAATCAGTCTTGGATCACCACCAGCTACCAGGCACCTGAGGCGGATATAACCGAATAATTTTTAATGTCACATCCCTTCAAGACTGCCTATGCTGATGCTGAGTGACTGTCCTCTTATGTTCACTGACTATCCTCTTCCTCCTCCTCAATGATCCATGCCACCACACCAGTGCCTAAGGCACAATTTTTCAGCCCCTGTTTAACAGGGGCGTGTACATACAATTTTTATAAAAAAATGCTTCGCAACACGTGTGACTGCTGTGCTCCAAGTACAGTATCTGTGAGGGGTTGCAGTGTTGTGGCACCAGCACCAGTGCCTAAGGCACAAATTTTTCAGCCCCTGTTTAACAGGGGCGTGTACTTACAATTTTTTTTTAAAAAAAATGCTTCGCAACACGTGTGACTGCTGTGCTCCAAGTACAGTATCTGTGAGGGCCGTGTTGCAGTGTTGTGGCACCAGCACCAGTGCCTAAGGCACAATTTTTCAGCCCCTGTTTAACAGGGCGTGTACTTACAATTTTTTAAAAAAAATGCTTCGCAACACGTGTGACTGCTGTGCTCCAAGTACAGTATCTGTGAGGGGTTGCAGTGTTGTGGCACCAGCACCAGTGCCTAAGGCACAATTTTTCAGCCCCTGTTTAACAGGGCGTGTACTTACAATTTTTTAAAAAAATGCTTCGCAACACGTGTGACTGCTGTGCTCCAAGTACAGTATCTGTGAGGGGTTGCAGTGTTGTGGCACCAGCACCAGTGCCTAAGGCACAATTTTTCAGCCCCTGTTTAACAGGGGCGGGTACTTACAATTTTTTTAAAAAAATGCTTCGCAACACGTGTGACTGCTGTGCTCCAAGTACAGTATCTGTGAGGGGGTTGCAGTGTTGTGGCACCAGCACCAGTGCCTAAGGCACAATTTTTTCAGCCCCTGTTTAACAGGGGCGTGTAATTACAATTTTTTAAAAAAATGCTTCGCAACACGTGTGACTGCTGTGCTCCAAGTACAGTAACTGTGAGGGGTTGCAGTGTTGTGGCACCAGCACCAGTGCCTAAGGCACAATTTTTCAGACCCCTGTTTAACAGGGGCGTGTAATTACAATTTTTTAAAAAATGCTTTGCAACACGTGTGACTGCTGTGCTCCAAGTACAGTATCTGTGAGGGGTTGCAGTGTTTGTGGCACCAGCACCAGTGCCTAAGGCACAATTTTTCAGCCCCTGTTTAACAGGGCGGGTAATTACAAATCTTGATCTAATAGTTCACAGCAGGGCCCATTCCTGCGCCCACCAAGAGTAACTATGAGGGCCTACAGTCTTGTGGTAACACCGTCCACCACCACCGCAAAGGCCCAATTTTTCTGCCCTGTTCATCAGGTGCTTGCAATTACAAATCTGATCTAATAACTCACAGCAGGGCCCATTCCTGCGCCCACCAAGATTAACTATGAGAGCCTACAGTCTTGTGGCAACACCGTCCACCACCACCGCCAAAGGCCCAATTTTTTCTGCCCTGTTCATCAGGTGCTTGCAATTACAAATCTTGATCTAATAACTCACAGCAGGGCCCATTCCTGCGCCCACCAAGAGTAACTATGAGGGCCTACAGTCTTGTGGCAACACCGTCCACCACCACCGCCAAAGGCCCAATTTTTCTGCCCTGTTCATCAGGTGCTTGCAATTACAAATCTTGATCTAATAATTCACAGCAGGGGGCCCATTCCTGCGCCCACCAAGAGTAACTGTGAGGGCTTACAGTCTTGTGGCAACACCGCCACCACCACCACCAAAGGCCCAATTTTTCTGCCCTGTTCAACAGTGCATGCAATTACAAATCTTGATCTAATAACTCACAGCAGGGCCCATTCCTGTGCCCACCAGTCTTGTGGCTACACCAACATCTAATAGGGCAAATTTCTGCAGAGTATATACGCCAGGCCCCTACTTTCAAACATCCAACTTACAAACGACTCCTACTTGCAAATGGAAAGAGAAAACAGGAAGTGAGAGGAAATCTACCCCTAGGAAGGGAAATTCTATCCTGTTAGATTTAATTTGGGAAAAAGGTATCTCCTCTCTACTGATACTTTATCACCAATCCTTGTTTCAATTAAAACCCCACTTTTTTCCAAAAACATTTGTCATTGGGACGGAAAGTGAGGTGACATTTTCAGAACAGATGTGCAAAGACAGCAAATGTTACAGGGGTGATAACCCCTCCCTATGTTCTCCAAAAAGCTAAAAATAGATTTTTTTGGGGATGGAGCTACACTTCATAATGTACCTGTTCAGATTCTACTTAAGAACAAACCTAAAGCCGCAAGTGGTTTTTAAATGGCTTCTTTTTTTTTCCTTTACAAATGTCATTTTGTGCAAGGACAGTTCTAAACACGGGAAACACATGCCACTTCACAGGCATACTTTAGACACCCCCCAGGTACCATATTTAAAGGAAAATTTCACTTTTTTTTTTTCACTTTATGCATCATTAAAATGACTGCTCCCGAAAAAACGTTAGTTTTTAAAAGTTCTTTTTGCATTGATATATGTCCCCTGGGGCAGGACCCGGGTCCCCAAACCTGTTTTATGACATTAACATGCATATTGGCCGTTGTAATTAGCACTTTTGATTTCGAACGTTCGCGTCCATTATAACGTATAGGGTTCGAAAATTCGTGCAAACTTTCGGTCGGTTCGAAGGTTCTGGTGCGAACCGAACCCGGGGGTGTTCGGCTCATCCCTATTGCCCAGTAAACAGCCATCAACAGCCAGTATTCTTACAGCCTTATCTTTGCCTGGTCAGCCAGCCATCCTTTATACAATATAATTTCCACAACAACAGCAGACACTCCCACAATACAAAATGACATCACAGGAAGTTACATACAGTAAAAGGGTAGGGCACTCACAAAAGGAATTGCACATGATTAAATCAGACACAGGGAGACAGATGACAATCTATAAAAACATACATCCTAGAATAAAATGTCCACATACATTTTATACAATATAATTTCCACAACAACTGTCAGCAACCCAATCTACTATTGCCTGTACTTGTCCTGGCCTCAACATTCGTACAGCCTCATTAGGCGCGCCGAAATACCGCTGCCGGCTCTGTCGCCTACTCGCACCTGAGGAAGGTGTTTCACTAGTGCGCGTAGCTGGCACAGATCGAGCACGTCCTCTCCCTGCAACAGGAGCGCCACCAGCAGCACCACGATCGGGCCACGTCCCCTTTTTGATGATCTCCTCATATTTTCAAAATTTAGGTTCTCGCCATAAATGGGTGTTTTTGCAATATCTTGAAATATGCGTGTATCTCAAAAACTGCTAAACTGCAGAAAATGCTATTGGGAAAAAGAAATGTCACTATAATTTTTTTTTTGGGACAGCACAATAGAAGAAATATCGATCGCTTGTATGTCACACTCCTGCACAAAGCACTGAAATATTTAATTTTTTGTCAATAGCAGAATACACGTACAGTGTCTAAAGCGTGTATGAACATGCAGAAAATGCTATTGGAAAAAAAAATGCACAAATCGCAGCAAAATTAAAAATTTTTGCAAGGTTTTTCCAATAGCAGAATACACCCACAGTATGTAAAGCGTGTATCTCAAAAACTGCTAAACTGCAGAAAATGCTATTGAAAAAAAGAAAAAAAAAGAAATTCACAGCAAAATTAATTTTTTTTCAATGTTTTTCCAAAAGCAGAATACACACAGAGTATGGTGTATCTCTTACTAAAATATGCAGTGCAGTGATGCTGCACTGAGCTTGCAGGTAAAACTTATATTTTGACTGGCACTGGCCTCATGGCACTGTTAAAAGACTGTGCACTGCACCCCAGCCAGGGTACAATTGATGTAGGAATCTCTTGAATAATTCTCTCTGCCTCTTTCTTTTCCTTAATAAAGACACTCTCTAGTCTACTCTAGCTATGTAGATCGCTCACTGATATAACTTATTTGAAGAAAATTTAAGGAATGTGGACTGACTGACTGACTTTATCAGACTAACTCCTAAAATCCTCTCTTAGCAGCACAGGAACCTGTCTATAGCAGAGTGACGCTGCGTGCTGTGTGTCTGTACTATATATACAGGCTGGGTCACAGCCTGTACATAATCAACCTAATAATAAACTAACAATCTGGGCATGAACAAAAATAATGTACTACTTACTGCAAACTATATAGTGAATATAAAACAAGTTTTTTTCTTAAAAACCAAAGTCTTTTCTACAAGACTCAGCTAAAGCTATAAAAACCAAAACAAATAAAGACTAAAAATGACCCACACCACTAAAAGTACAAAAATTCAGTTAAAGCTAGTCTTGTTATCCATTGAATTTATTGAGACTTAATATTACAATAACTTGAATGCCTTCTTCCAAATGCAAGTCAAAAAGCCCCTCCTGTGGATACATTAGGCATGAACTCATCCAACTGGTTCATTTAAATATCAATGAAGAGGAAGAGCCTAGATTTTTAAATACAGGCTTAAACAATACAAGCCTAAAAAGAACAATGAATTACCATCTGAGACACTCCCATACACTTGCAAATCTAGTTTCATTATACACTGAAATCCAGTGAAGATTACAATGTAAACCAAAATTCAATACAGAAAACGCAAAAGCTTTACTTTGAGAGTTGAAAAGCACAAAATCCTTCAAAATGTGATTTCTCCTGCATAAAAGGCTGACAAGATCAAACTGCCCCTCTAAATCACCTTTCTAAAACAGGACAGACCGTACTATTTACCTCGAACTAAGCGTTGAAAATCTGCCCCCAAGGCTGAACACAGCAGATACAACAAGATGGCTGATGAAAAAAAACCATAGCACATGGTAGTAATCAACAAAGGCCAGACTTCAGCAAGATGGAGTTTTTCCCGCCAAACGAAAACAGCTAGCCTATAATAGCTTACATTAAATGATGCCTAGAAACAAGCATGACAAGGGCTAGGCTACAACATGGAGAATTTTTTCCCGCCGAAACTAAAACAAGGTTTAAAATACAATAGCTTACATTAAATGATGCCTAGAAACAAGCAAGACAAAGGCTATGCTACAACATGGAGGGTTTTTTTCCCCGCCAAAACTAGCACATGGTTTCACACACAAAGGAATGATGTTTGCCCCTTCCCCTATAGGAAGGCCCAGCACAACTTAAGACAAAATACACTTCTTGTCCCCCTCCAAAGTTACTCACTGTGGCATCGACTTCCATAACAAGCCAACCCTTCTCCCCATGCATAGCCAAACAATTTACTTATAAACTGCTCAGCCAGCCACATTGTAAGATGCACCTAAAATGCCACATTTATACTGACTAATTATATCCAATACACAGTTTGTTACTTACACCACATACACACATTCACACACATAGACACGATCACACACACACAGACATACATACATACATAAATACATACATACATACACACACACAGACATACATACACACACACAGACATACATACACACACAGACATACATACACACACAGACACACACATACATACGATCAAAATTCCAGCATTATACTGAAAGACAAAACATTTGTTCTTTTTGCAAAGCTGAGTTTTCCCAATGCATCAGGCAGAGAAAACGCACCCCTTTTGTCTCAGGACAACAAACGTGTCTTGTAATGTGCTCCATTTCCCCCCTTTCTCTGCCTGTGAAGAGGCAAAGCTCTGTTTGCCCTTTAAAGACCTGGCCCGCCATTAACTGTCGTGGATATTTCGCCACACTCTTGCGCTAATAAGCGCCTTTCAATCTTATGATATAATGCACCCTCTGATCGTATGCCTCCCTGGATCCCCAGCTCCCAAAAACAGACATTACCAGCAGCTTCACGTCATCCTCTCAGCATAGCATCCAAATCTCACCAGCCAAGCATTCCATCTAAACCCCTGGTTTCCCATTGCCCAGTAAACAGCCATCAACAGCCAGTATTCTTACAGCCTCATCTTTGCCTGGTCAGACAGCCATCCTTCTGGCACACTCCCCAGCATGGTCTTTTTATTATCACAAAAGCTTTCAAACAGGAAGTGTCTGCCTCCAACAGCAGACACTCCCACAATACAAAATGACATCACAGGAAGTTACATACAGTATAAGGGTAGGGCACTCACAAAAGGAATTGCACATGATTAAATCAGACACAGGGAGACAGATGACAATCTATAAAAACATACATCCTAGAATAAAATGTCCACATACATTTTATACAATATAATTTCCACAACAACTGTCAGCAACCCAATCTACTATTGCCTGTACTTGTCCTGGCCTCAACATTCGTACAGCCTCATTAGGCGCGCCGAAATACCGCTGCAGGCTCTGTCGCCTACTCGCACCTGAGGAAGGTGTTTCACTAGTGCGCGTAGCTGGCACAGATCGAGCACGTCCTCTCCCTGCAACAGGAGCGCCACCAGCAGCACCACGACCCGGGCCACGTCCCCTTTTTGATGATCTCCTCATATTTTCAAAATTTATGATCTCGCCCTAAATGGGTGTTTTTGCAATATCTTGAAATATGCGTGTATCTCAAAAACTGCTAAACTGCAGAAAATGCTATTGGGAAAAAGAAATGTCACTATAATTTTTTTTTTGGGACAGCACAATAGAAGAAATATCGATCGCTTGTATGTCACACTCCTGCACAAAGCACTGAAATATTTAATTTTTTGTCAATAGCAGAATACACGTACAGTGTCTAAAGCGTGTATGAACATGCAAAAAATGCTATTGGAAAAAAAAATGCACAAATCGCAGCAAAATTAACATTTTTTGCAAGGTTTTTCCAATAGCAGAATACACCCACAGTATGTAAAGCGTGTATCTCAAAAACTGCTAAACTGCAGAAAATGCTATTGGAAAAAAGAAAAAAAAAAGAAATTCACAGCAAAATAAATTTTTTTGCAATGTTTTTCCAATAGCAGAATACACACAGAGTATGGTGTATCTCTTACTAAAATATGCAGTGCAGTGATGCTGCACTGAGCTTGCAGGTAAAACTTATATTTTGACTGGCACTGGCCTCATGGCACTGTTAAAAGACTGTGCACTGCAACCCAGCCAGGGTACAATTGATGTAGGAATCTCTTGAATAATTCTCTCTGCCTCTTTCTTTTCCTTAATAAAGACACTCTCTAGTCTACTCTAGCTATGTAGATCGCTCACTGATATAACTTATTTGAAGAAAATTTAAGGAATGTGGACTGACTGACTGACTTTATCAGACTAACTCCTAAAATCCTCTCTTAGCAGCACAGGAACCTGTCTATAGCAGAGTGACGCTGTGTGCTGTGTGTCTGTACTATATATACAGGCTGGGTCACAGCCTGTACATGATCAACCTAATAATAAACTAACAATCTGGGCATGAACAAAAATAATGTACTACTTACTGCAAACTATATAGTGAATATAAAACAAGTTTTTTCTTAAAAACCAAAGTCTTTTCTACAAGACTCAGCTAAAGCTATAAAAACCAAAACAAATAAAGACTAAAAATGACCCACACCACTAAAAGTACAAAAATTCAGTTAAAGCTAGTCTTGTTATCCATTGAATTTATAGAGACTTAATATTACAATAACTTGAATGCCTTCTTCCAAATGCAAGTCAAAAAGCCCCTCCTGTGGATACATTAGGCATGAACTCATCAAACTGGTTCATTTAAATATCAATGAAGAGGAAGAGCCTAGATTTTTAAATGCAGGCTTAAACAATACAAGCCTAAAAAGAACAATGAATTACCATCTGAGACACTCCCATACACTTGCAAAGCTAGTTTCATTATACACTGAAATCCAGTGAAGATTACAATGTAAACCAAAATTCAATACAGAAAACGCAAAAGCTTTACTTTGAGAGTTGAAAAGCACAAAATCCTTCAAAATGTGATTTCTCCTGCATAAAAGGCTGACAAGATCAAACTGCCCCTCTAAATCACCTTTCTAAAACAGGACAGACCGTACTATTTACCTCGCACTAATCGTTGAAAATCTGCCCCAAAGTCTGAACACAGCAGATACAACAAGATGGCTGATGAAAAAAAAACATAGCACATGGTAGTAATCAACAAAGGCCAGACTTCAGCAAGATGGAGTTTTTCCCGCCAAACGAAAACAGCTAGCCTATAATAGCTTACATTAAATGATGCCTAGAAACAAGCATGACAAGGGCTAGGCTACAACATGGAGAATTTTTTCCCGCCGAAACTAAAACAAGGTAAACTACAATAGCTTACATTAAATGATGCCTAGAAACAAGCACGACAAAGGCTAGGCTACAACATGGAGGGTTTTTTTCCCGCCAAAACTAGCACATGGTTTCACACACAAAGGAATGATGTTTGCCCCTTCCCCTATAGGAAGGCCCAGCACAACTTAAGACAAAATACACTTCTTGTCCCCCTCCAAAGTTACTCACTGTGGCATCGACTTCCATAACAAGCCAACCCTTCTCCCCATGCATAGCCAAACAATTTACTTATAAACTGCTCAGCCAGCCACATTGTAAGATGCACCTAAAATGCCACATTTATACTGACTAATTATATCCAATACACAGTTTGTTACTTACACCACATACACACATTCACACACATAGACACGATCACACACACACAGACATACATACATACATACATACATACATACATACACACACACAGACATACATACACACACACAGACATACATACACACACAGACATACATACACACACAGACACACACATACATACGATCAAAATTCCAGCATTATACTGAAAGACAAAACATTTGTTCTTTTTGCAAAGCTGAGTTTTCCCAATGCATCAGGCAGAGAAAACGCACCCCTTTTGTCTCAGGACAACAAACGTGTCTTGGACTGTGCTCCATTTCCCCCCTTTCTCTGCCTGTGAAGAGGCAAAGCTCTGTTTGCCCTTTAAAGACCTGGCCCGCCATTAACTGTCGTGGATATTTCGCCACACTCTTGCGCTAATAAGCGCCTTTCAATCTTATGATATAATGCACCCTCTGATCGTATGCCTCCCTGGATCCCCAGCTCCCAAAAACAGACATTACCAGCAGCTTCACGTCATCCTCTCAGCATAGCATCCAAATCTCACCAGCCAAGCATTCCATCTAAACCCCTGGTTTCCCATTGCCCAGTAAACAGCCATCAACAGCCAGTATTCTTACAGCCTCATCTTTGCCTGGTCAGCCAGCCATCCATCTGGCACACTCCCCAGCATGGTCTTTTTATTATCACAAAAGCTTTCAAACAGGAAGTGTCTGCCTCCAACAGCAGACACTCCCACAATACAAAATGACATCACAGGAAGTTACATACAGTAAAAGGGTAGGGCACTCACAAAAGGAATTGCACATGATTAAAGGGGGGGGGGGGGTGGGGGGGGTCGGGGGGAGGGGAGGGGGGGGGGGGGTACCACAGGGGGGGGGGGGGAGACAGATGACAATCTATAAAAACATACATCCTAGAATAAAATGTCCACATACATTTTATACAATATAATTTCCACAACAACTGTCAGCAACCCAATCTACTATTGCCTGTACTTGTCCTGGCCTCAACATTCGTACAGCCTCATTAGGCGCGCCGAAATACCGCTGCAGGCTCTGTCGCCTACTCGCACCTGAGGAAGGTGTTTCACTAGTGCGCGTAGCTGGCACAGATCGAGCACGTCCTCTCCCTGCAACAGGAGCGCCACCAGCAGCACCACGACCCGGGCCACGTCCCCTTTTTGATGATCTCCTCATATTTTCCAAATTAATGATCTCGCCCTAAATGGGTGTTTTTGCAATATCTTGAAATATGCGTGTATCTCAAAAACTGCTAAACTGCAGAAAATGCTATTGGGAAAAAGAAATGTCACTATAATTTTTTTTTTGGGACAGCACAATAGAAGAAATATCGATCGCTTGTATGTCACACTCCTGCACAAAGCACTGAAATATTTAATTTTTTGTCAATAGCAGAATACACGTACAGTGTCTAAAGCGTGTATGAACATGCAGAAAATGCTATTGGAAAAAAAAATGCACAAATCGCAGCAAAATTAAAATTTTTTGCAAGGTTTTTCCAATAGCAGAATACACCCACAGTATGTAAAGCGTGTATCTCAAAAACTGCTAAACTGCAGAAAATGCTATTGGAAAAAAGAAAAAAAAAAGAAATTCACAGCAAAATAAATTTTTTTGCAATGTTTTTCCAATAGCAGAATACACACAGAGTATGGTGTATCTCTTACTAAAATATGCAGTGCAGTGATGCTGCACTGAGCTTGCAGGTAAAACTTATATTTTGACTGCACT
>JAQSEC010003809.1:0-12572 GCA_028564925.1 Lithobates sylvaticus | reverse complement strand
CAAAAGTTCCTGCTAACCGATCCCCATGTAAATAACTTTGGTGTGCATGATGCCCCCAATGATGTCAACGCTGATGAAACCGGTAGGGGGAGTCCATGTCTGTGATTTGACCACGCACGCTGAAGCTGTTTACATGCAGATGGAAAGAAGAGGAAGTTTGAGACTTTAAATGAGGTGCATAACTAACAGTAGGTACTGTATATTTGCATAAGCACATAGTCTATTTTCATATTCAAGAAAAAAAAAATTAAAAACAAGTATTTTATTAGATGGCAGATCAGGTACAGATTATATAACCCTCTGTCCCTCTGTCCCTTGCACTGACAATGGCTCAATGTTGTGATGACTGGTTAGGGCCAGCAACCTCAGATCAAAGGATGGACAGTGTCTTCCATGTGACACCCAAACGGTATAACCTCATTCACGGACGCTTTAAAATTTCATATGTGTTTGAAAAACATAAAGTGATGGAATCAGAAACTTTTTTCGAACACATGAAATTTTAAAGCGTCCGTTTGTGTGTCACATGGAAGACATGGTCCATCCTTTGATCTGAGGCTGCTGGTCCTAACCAGTCATCACAACATTGAGCCGTGCAAGGGATGGAGGGATCATCTCCTACTGTGGCCAGGATTAAGTGGTGTGCAAGCTCCATCTCTCTGGTGTATATACACCTCCTGCTTTGTTGACTCATTGGGCACAAGCCTTATTGAGTCCACATGTTACGGTAAGCCTTTTCAAAGTTGGTGGTGGTTGTCTCTTCTACACATGTGATCCCTGTTGATGCCATTGGGACTTACCTTCTTTTCTTTGGAATCCATTTTGAACACTTGTTTTTCACCTTTGTGGACTTTTTATTTTTTACCCCCCCCCCCTATTTTTTTTTTTTGCTGTTATTCATTTTTTTTGTTATAAGATATGAATCTTAGATTACTGTTTATTCACATATCAGTGTGAGATTTATAGATCAATCTTATTTTATTGTAAATTATTGTAATAATATAATATAATAATATAATAATAATAATATATATATAAAGTAGTTTGATTATGCCATCATGCAAATTGTATATGTCTTTTCGTGCAACTAACGAAAAAGGAAAAAAATATATATATATTTAATACAAGAAATAAAATAAAGAAAAAATAAGGAAAGGGGGGGAAGAGAAAAAAAAGGCATTCCCCTTCTTATCCTTCCGCTCTCCCCCTCCTGTTCTTTTAAACTACTTTTATTGAAGCTCTATCTAAAAATGCAATAGTCCATATTCTATAATTCGATTCCCCCAATGTTTTCTAATTTCTTATTGTTTCCCTATATATCCTCCAGGAGGCCCATATCCGCAAACATTCCTCGTGTGAGTCTAATTCAGTGTGAGATTTATACTATTTATATCAATGTTTATATGTTTTTCACATGGACTTAATGACCATTCAAGGTACACTGACTCTCATTGGTTGGTTTTACACACATGATTATCTTGTAGGCATACAGATATGCTTCACCTTAGTGCTGCACATATCTTTATAATTTCACTACTCAACTTTGTCATTTGCTGTGCTGGCTGCTTTGAATGCACTTAGGGTATCAGCACGGTATTTCCTTTTCTTTTGTACATATGTTTATATGTTTGTTTTTTATACCAAAATGGATCAACATGTAAACACCACTGTATTTTCTATGTAATCAGCTCTTCATTCCATATCTTTATGTTGTTACGCCATGGCTCAACTGTATTATTGATGTATATTTTACTATATGAATTGCTGTAATCATGATGTTTACCTATATAATCTGTTTATGAGGCCATCTAATAAAATACTTGTTTTTAATTATATTTTTTCTTGAATATGAAATTAGACTATGTGCTTATGCAAACACACAGTACCTACTGTTAGTTATGCACCTCATTTAAAGTCCAAAACCTCCTCTTCTTTATGAATAGGGATGGAGGCACATCATTATATGTGCCTCATCTAAAGTCACAAACCCCCCCCCCCTCTTTTTTTTGCAAATGTTTACATGCAGATAGGTTCCTGGGAATTTTTGATTGCTACATTCTGGATTTTATCTGGATTGCTGTGAGTTTTTAGTATCATTACTTTCTAATACGTTAATATACAGTTTTACAATATGTGGGCATTTTTATATCTCTTTCCCATGGGCTTTGATACTAAGCGATCCTTATCAGCCATGACACTATCCCCTTCAGCATAACTAAGTGAGCCGATTAGATCTATTGGGCTTATAAACAACGCATTTTTAGACTATTATAATGTGGAGTCTAGGTTTCCCGTAAGGAGGCATTCTTAATGCTTTATGGTGGAGGCGCTCCTGGGTGATCGGCACTTACATTTACCTGTTCACCTAAATTGGACACTTATTAGATCTTATTTTGGATCACTATTTCTTGTCAAATTTGTTTATTGATTTTGAAAATATAAACTTCGGTACAATTAACAAAATATTGATTACCGTATTTATCGGTGTATAACACGCACCGGCGTATAACACGCACCCCAAATTTAGGAGGGCATTTTAAGGAAAAAAAGTTTTAGGAGGGAAGTTTGGGGAAAAAAAACTTACATTTAAGCGTCATTTGCAGCTTGCCCAGCGTCATTTGCAGCCTGCCCAGCGTCATTTGCAGCCTGCCCAGTGTCATTTGCAGCCTTGCCCAGCGTCATTTGCAGCTTGCCCAGTGTCATTTTCAGCTTGCCCAGTGTCATTTTCAGCTTGCCCAGTGTAATTTGCAGCTTGCCCAGTGTCATTTGCAGCTTGCCAGCATCATTTGCAGCCTTGCCCACGTTTAAATTTCCCACCGCCGAGACAGACCGCGCGTGCGCCGCCGAAAAAGACCGCGCGTGCGCCGCCGAAAAAGACCGAAGCGCCGCCGAAAAAGACTGAAACGCCGCCAGAAAAGACCGAAGCGCAGCCGGAAAAGACCGAAGCGCCGCCGGAAAAGACCGAGCCGACTGTTCGGCTCCGCTCGCGGTCCCGCCTGCCTGCTGTTTCGGGAGCGAGCGCAGGGAGGCGGGACTATGAGCGGAGCCTAACAGTCGGCTCGGTCTTTTCCGGCGGTGCTTCGGTCTTTTTCGGCGGCCCCCCCTTTTTTTGTTGGCGCCGCTCGCTATCTTTCGGTGCCGCTCGCTATTTTTTACACTTTTTTGGGGGGGGGGGGGGGATCGGCGTAAAACACGCACCCACGACTTTCCCCCGATTTTAAGGGGGAAAAGGTGCGTGTTATACGCCGATAAATACGGTACATTAAATGGTAGCATTAGTTGAATTTACATGTCAGATCTTAGTATTTCTTGTAGTTACAAGCATTTAAAGATTTAAGTAGGCTATATATTTTTAGAAAGACTAAGGTGTTACAATCAACTTTAACAATTATATAATCAAGAGCAACAACATTTTTTAAAGTTGTTAAACTTTTAACTTTTAGAGTAATATGTAATAAAGAAATAATATTAATTACTACGAGATTCAGTTACTTATAATAGGACATTAGAGCTTACTAACTATTATTGTATTATAATTGAACATTATAAAAGTGAATGTTTCGCTACCATTTTGTTATGTAATTATAAATAGGAGAAGCCAGGATAGAATAAGGAGAGAAGACAAGCCTAAAAGGAAAGTAAAGATAAGAAGAGGAAAAAAAAAAAAAAGTCTGGATTAGTAGAGGTTTCCGGGGATTTCTTAATAACAATATATACATAGTATCTATTTAGCAGTTATTCAAAATTGGATCACTATTTCTTTCAACTATGGAGAATAGCAGGAACTGTTTCAATTATGGACATTTCTTCATTTATTTTGAATTTTTAGCGTGGCAACTTTTATTATTTATTCAAATAAAATTACCAGTAACAAAAAGTTAAGCCAGTTTCTCCCTTCTTGGGGGCAACAAGACACCTAAAAAATGGTAAAGGGAAGGGTGTGATTTTGTGGAGATGACAGGAAAGACAGGAAGACTTTTAGACGTATAGCAGTGCAAGGGAAAGTCGGTTTTAGGCTGGACAAGAATGTATGTGAGCAGGTTGGGTGGCTGAGAAAGGTGATGTGTAAGTTAATATGAAGTATATATACTGTAGTTGCCAATTATCCCTGATTTATAGTTAGAGTCCCTGGTTTTGCCCTTGTTATTTTCACCCTGAAAATGTACAGGGTCATCTGTACTATTCTTAGTTTCCTCCCTTTAATTTTTCATCTTACTTTAACTTTTTATTGCAAGGTTACATTTTTTTAAACAAATTTATTAGGCATGCTTTAATAGAGAAGTCTGTGTCTTTTGGGCACAAGAAGTGAGAGATTGGCATTAAAGTGGGCTTTTTCTAACAAAAATTTGAAACAAAACAGTAGAATTCCCCATCATTGTCATCCTGTTCCCCAATCACCCTGTCCCTCATTTCTTTTATGCAGATCTCAACACCACCTGCATTCGAGGCATCGGGAAGTCCAAGTCCCTTCTGCGATTGCACCATAACATAAAGATCTACTAACAGCCTTTGGACTCTTTCACAGCCAGGGGGCAGTGAAAATAGGCAGCTGAGCTGTGTTTTAACCTCCCACCCTGGCTGCCCACCAGAATTAAACATGACAGCTTGACATGGCAGTAAACATGACATGACCACAATGCTTTACCTTTCTGCACAGCATTTTTGACTGCAGAGTCTGACAGGTGGCACCGCCTATCAAACTCAGCTTTTGAAATCAATGGGGCAACACCTCAATCACAAGCCAAACACATGGGTCACCGTTTCAACAGGTTCCAGAAATGTAAAATTGTTGTTCTGCAAGTACAAAAAACAAAGTAAAGAAAAACAAAAAGTAAAAAACAGGCATCAAGAGGCGGCAGTAGCAACTCCTGAACGCCTTTCAGCTGCTGCTCTACTGCCTTCTGAAATGTGATCCACTGTAGATTTCTTATAAGAGGCTGTTAAACCATGCTGTCTGTCTGAAAGACAACTTATTATTTAAAAACGGAATGGATTATTTAGATATGCCTTTGCATTACTAAGTTTTGTTAAACCTAATGCAGATTGTACAAAAAGACTGTAAAATATATAGTTACCTGACTAGCTGAATTATATGGATTGTTTATGTAATCCTTCACACCATATAATTGCTATTAGATTTACAATGTAAAAAAGACTTTACCTAAACAATCCAATCAATTTGTATCAAATCAGATAGGCCTTTGCACTACTAGTTGTTGGTAGATATGAAGGAGATTGTACAATCAGATTGCAACGTGTGTGGTGGTGATCCTTTTCGCTGATGGTCCTTAAGGAGATAATAACACTAGATGCCAGAAGTTTAACTCCCAGCTTCTGATCGTGTGATAGGGAACCCATCCTACCAGCTCCAGATTGTAAATAGGGACCAGGTCGGTGACAGCTTGGACACAGTGCTGAGGATGTCCTGTTAGTGCACTCCTACACTGCCTGGTATCAAAGCCTCCATTGTAGACATGGGCGCAACAAAAAAAATTGTTTATTTTCGTTTCGTTTTCGTTGATTCGTAACGATTCGTAAATTCGTACGTCGTCGGTGTTCGTATTCGTAACGATTCGTAAATTCGTAAGTCGCCGGTGTTCGCATTCGTAACGATTCGTAAATTCGTAAGTCGTCGGTGTTCGTATTCGAAAACAATTCGTATTTTCGTTAGAGTTATTTTTTCGTTGATTCGTTTTTCCGTTAGTTTAATTTTCGTTTATTCGTTTATTCGAAATTCGGACGCATTCGTATTTATTCGTACATTCGTAACATTCTTAACATTCGTAGATTCGTAATCGGAGCATAATTCATAATTTTATGTAATGTGTATGCTATTATTACATTTTAAGAGACACGGAAAATTACGAATCGAAAAAAAAAGTTACGAATGTACGAATTTTTTCGTTCAATCCATTCGAAGCACGTTAAGCAGCGCCATTGTAAGAGACACGGAAAATTACGAATCGAAAAAAAAAGTTACGAATGTACGAATTTTTTCGTTCAATCCATTCGAAGCACGTTAAGCAGCGCCATTGTAAGAGACACTGAAAATTACGAATCGAAAAAAAAAAGTTACGAATGTACGAATTTTTTCGTTCAATCCATTCGAAGCACGTTAAGCAGCGCCATTGTAAGAGACACGGAAAATTACGAATCGAAAAAAAAAAGTTACGAATGTACGAATTTTTTCGTTCAATCCATTCGAAGCACGTTAAGCAGCGCCATTGTAAGAGACACGGAAAATTACGAATCGAAAAAAAAAAGTTACGAATGTACGAATTTTTTCGTTCAATCCATTCGAAGCACGTTAAGCAGCGCCATTGTAAGAGACACGGAAAATTACGAATCGAAAAAAAAAAGTTACGAATGTACGAATTTTTTCGTTCAATCCATTCGAGGCACGTTAAGCAGCGCCATTGTAAGGGATACGGAAAATTACCAATTCAACAAAAAAAATAAAGTTACGAATGTACGAATTTTTTCGTTCATTTTGATTTTTCGTTGTTCCTGTTTTCGTTTTTCGGATTTTCTTCTTTTGTAGATTCGTTGTTTCTAATTAGTTTTTTTCGGATATTCGTTGTTTTCGTATTCGTTCGATTCAAACGATTCGTTATTCGTTAAAAAAATTTCCGAATGGTTCGTTCATTCGTACGATAACGAATGAACGAAAATAACGAAAAAAAACGAAAAAAAAACGAAACAAATTGCACCTGTTGTACCATATGTACTCCATTGTACATATATGTGTATAGCCGGCAGGAAGGAGTCAAAGAGGAACTAAAGGGAGGATACTTACCTTCCCAGCACTCCTTCATTAGGGCTGGCATCTTCTCCTACCATCTTCATTGGCCAGTGTGGGATGACATCCCTGCTAAGGAGCTAGTCAGCCAGCCGCTGTAACTGAGCTGTGCATACACAGCTAAGTTTACAATGCAGGGATCGCTGTGAGCAGGCAGGTAGGTATGTTTTCCTGCAGAAGAGACATTGCATGTCTCTTCTACAATAAAATAACTGCCTGCTCACAGTGTTTCATAGCGGATCTTTAGTTCTGCCTAAAGGAGGTTATACAAAAGGAGAATTTTATTCAAGTATACATTTAAAATGCCCCCAAAAAAATAAAAAATCCAAGTATAGCTTTTAAAAAGCTGTTACAGAGGAATTCATTACATACATGGATGTGTATCCTTGAAAAGGGCCTATGCATTTTGCACATTCCACTGCTTCTTCAAGACCAGCAAGGATTTTTACACACAAAGGAATATAAAACTCATCATAAAGATACTGCCTACCAGTCAAAACTGGCAAAGCAACAAGCACAGTGGTGGTGTCAGGGGCTGGATTTGAACCCAGAACCTCTGCTGTGTAAGGAAATAGCCCTTCATGCTGAGCTACCTGGAATGCTGGAGAGCTTCCTGGACAATTCTAATGACAAAACATTTTTTGTTTTGGATGGAGTGGAGAAGGATTGTACAGCCCAGATGAGAGCTTTGGGTGTCTGTCAAAAAAAGACTATATATAAGAAATGTTACCAAGATATATATGTAGCACTAACCCCCCGAATGAGCTGCTGGTTTGATTTGGGCTTACCGTTACCTTCTTGACCTCGTGTGCGTCTAGGGGTTTCCCCGAGGTAGATGGCCCAAAAAACTGCAGAGACCGACACTGGATCCACTTTGGGATTTTTATTTGCAAAAATGGTGGACAAAAACACAGTCTCTCAATAAAGGATAGTGGGTATAGGTAGGAAGTTCAGGTACTCTTGGAACTGCTTGAAACTGACTCTCACTATGAAATCCAGAGAATAGCCATTCGCAGCGGGATATTACAACTATCGGATAAATCTCCTCTCAGTAGATTTAGCAGCCAATAGATTATTCAGATAGAGCAAAGTCTCTGCCACAGACTTGGTTGTAAAACTTGTAAATGAAAGTCTCTGCCACAGACTTGGTTGTAAAACTGAAGGATAAATTAACTTAAAGAACCCTCATACGGTACCAGTATCTTGCAGCTGGTCCAGCGATACCGTACGAGTGTGGATTCAACTGGTGTCTTTCAACTTAGCTTCCAGGCTCTTACCGAGGCACCAGCCTTTTTGCGTGGCCCTCTTCTGAAGAGTCCTCCCCTGGTTGCGTTCTCAGTTGCTGGGCCTCTCCAAAGACGAGACGGCACCGGACCACCTTAAAATCCTCCTTCCTAGCCAGTCCCGAGACTCGGAAATGGATGGATCCGCACCCCAGGCCATGAGGGCCCCTGAGGGCTGGTCAGGAGGACCAGGACCAAACAGACAGAAAGATCTTCTGGACCGGAACCCAAAAGCACGTGATCTCAGTACCTTAAGTACCCTCTCCCAGAATTCACAGCAAGACGACACACGCACTGATTGGCTCCAAGAGAGATTGGCACCCAATGCGTCCAACCAGACCACATTCTCATGCTTGCCAGAGGTGACGATGACACCCATGGCCAAGCAGAACACAGTGCAATCCAGCCAGACTGGTACTGAAACCACAATCTAGAACAACCAACCCTAAAACCCAACTGTGGTTTTAGGAACATTAAATTTACAAAAACATATAGCGCGTGCTCATCAGGAGCTTGGCGCTACATATAAAAAAACAAAATACCTTTATCTGCCAACTCACTCCCCCCCCCCCCCCCGGTAATTCCAAACCCCCAACAGAGATACATAAAAGCAATGTATATTATTTTATTTATATTATATTATATATATTTCTTAATTTAAATAATAAAATGCAAAGTTCATTCAATGGATTATATATAGTGGAAACATTTATCAATATGCATCAGAATATTGGAATATTTATATATATATATATATATATATATATATATATATATATATTGGAAGGCCGGTACCGGCCTGAAGTTATGGGAGGAGCCCGGAGGGTATTTAAGCAGCCAAAAGGCCGCCGGTCTTTGTCGGTTTCCTGTGCGTGATATCTGATACGTCAGACATCTAGGACCGACTCGTTCGAGACAAGCGCTGTTGGTGCCGGTTCGTGAGCTCCGTTTCGTCTGTCCGTCTCCTTTTTTTGCAGTCCCGCGTTCCGTGTTAGTAAGTCATGTTGTCCCTTCGTGTCGCACTCGTGTCGCCGAGTCGCAGTTCCGTACAAAGAGTCTGGTTCGTCTGTCGCAGGTAGGGCTTCGGCTCCCATGTTTTACGGTCTCATACACTGCTTATCATGTCACTAACTGTGGTCTGCGTAGCTCACGAACCACGCACCGCTTGTCTCGAAAACCTAAACACTTACTCGCACGATTTTGGTTGTACACGATCGGGAGCCACCTAGCGGCACGCACATTCAGGGCCGCCCGCCATAACACTACGACCGATGCCGCATCCGGCACTCAAGGGTTCCCCTTACGCGGTCGTATTACGCAGTCTTTGAATCGTTCAAACATGGCTCACGCACGGGTGCCGTTCGCACTCACACGCATCATTCATGTCCTGTCATATTATTCAAATCGGTTTTGCGCCAGCAAGCGTGCCGAATCGCTATTTGCATACCGAATCGCTGTTGGCATGTTAATTGTACGAATCACTTCGACCGTGTCGAAACATTTCACGTATTAGCATGGCAATCAATTCGTCATTTCAAACATGGCTAACGTATCAGGCCATTCGGTCATGCTAAGTCATTTCGCATCAGTTAAACAGGGCGTTCATGCCATCATTTCGATCCTGGCCGCACTCAGATTCAAGTCATGTCGCACATAGGCACGGATTTGTCTCGGGGTACCCAGGTTACGGCCGTATAACCATACATGTTTCAGAGATTGGCCCACCGCACGTACGGATGCGGGCTCGAGTCCAGTCTTTGGTATGATATCGGTCATTGGCCACGTATCGGTCTGAATCCGGTCGCATCCGGCATGCATCGATTCGCACTGATTCGCCTAGCCGCTCGGCCTCATTTCGATACATGCTCCAGAGATTAGATTCGGATACAAATTGCTCGGTTTGTTGTAATCTAGTCTTTGTCATGGTTTCATTTCGGTCTCCATACCTCTGGGTAGGTCCGGTCGCATCCATAGATGCTCCGATCGGGGCGATCCACACGCACGACTACCCGGCCTCATTTCGATACATTCGCCAAGGGCGGAATCGCATCACAGGTGGCGTACATTCTAGATTCTTGCCCCTGTCATGGTATGTCATTTCTGTCTCACCTTACCACGCCCGGCATGAATGCATTCACTTCCCCGCAATAATTCGTGTCGGCGTGCCCTAGGCCGGCCTCATTTCAATACATGCGCCAGGGGCGGAATCGCAAAAAAAAAAAAAAAGAGAAAAAAAAAATAAAAGAGAGACTTTGATTCTTGTCCTTGTCATGTTATATCATTTCTATGTCACCTTACCACGCCCCGGCGTTAATTGGTCACCTCCCTGTACGAATTCGCACCGGCGTGCCCTAGGCCGGCCGCATTTCTACAAAAAAAAGAGAGAAAGGGGTTCAGTCACTAGACAGTGGCATGATGATCGAGGTCGCTGGCCCACGAGTGCTTGCGTTCCAAATGCATACTGTGGCACTTGGAGTCGGACCCGGTGGCAGCTTGATGTCACAGTTCGGCCTCAGCGTACCCAGGCAGTTGGCCTCATTTCACGGTTGCCTCATTTCTGTACGTGCTCCAGAGTCCGGCTCACAGTCACCCCCATACGGTACGAACGGGCCGGGCCCTGTCACGGGAAGTTCATTTCAGTTAAGGCAACATGTCATGTCAGTCATTCGTGTTGTTATCTGTCATTTGATTCCACAGCTGTCTCGGCAGTCGACTTAAGTCACTATCGCCTGTTGTTAACATCTACGTTGGGTTCCGTCGCTCTGGACGGCAGCAGTTTCAGGCTCTTAAATAGGTACTTTCTCTCACACTCTCTCAGGTCAGTCGAATTCAGTAGGTCCACCTGCACCAGCTTGATCAGGGTTCCAGCAGGTAAAAACAAAAAAAAACAAAAAAAAAAACGCACGGGCACGGGGGGCTCCTGCTTTCTCATGGCAGGTACGTATACTGTAGGTGACACGTCCAAACTCATTTCTTGTCACCTCTTTATAGCCCCAGCCTGCAGACACGTGACCAGTCTACTAAGTAACGGGTCTTGGCAGCCGCCATGTCATCAGTCGGCAGCGATGACCTCACCACCCTGCTATCTCCGGCGTCAGCCTCCGAGGCTGGCAGTGTCCAGTCTCTTAGGGCATGGACAATTCCCAGGCTGTCCGCCGAGCTGAGGCTCAGAGGGATACCCTTCTCGTCCGCGGCCAGGAAGGCGGAGCTATTCAGGCTCCTCTTCCCACCACCGGCCGCAGCAGGCCCCAGCAGCCCGCAGGCGTCTCTGGAATCTATTTCAGCCGCCGTCGCTCAGCTACACACTCTCGTGTCTTCCCTGTCTTCCTCGATCATTGAGGTCCAGGACAGGGTGTCTCGTCTAGAGACCAGCCCGGCTGCCACGGTCCCGGACCCTGCGGTGGTCCCAGCCATCAGTGCACCGGCCGCAGGTAGTGAGCTTGCCACGACTACCGTTCACCCTTCCCACCTGGTGCCACCCAGCGTAAGGAAGGACATTTAGAGGGCAGAGACGTTAACCTGGCCTCACTCATGATCTCGGTCCATGACTTGGCCGAGAACAAGGCCTACACCTGGGGGACGTCTCGGTGGTTTTGAAAGCAAAGGATCCGAGGCTCAACAGAAAGCTCACAGTGCCCGAGTTCACGCTCGCTTTCGGCATGTTCAGGGACGTGCTGTGCTCAGCCTCCCCCGGCAGGCGGGAGGAACTGGACCTCTACCTCCATTTGATCGTAAACCTGGGCCACAAATACGGTGGCTCAGCGTTCTACGATTATCATCGGTCCTTCACGGCCAAAGCCGCGGCCAGATTCTTACAGTTCCATTTGACAACGGACTGGAGCGTAGTAGACACGGAGTTGTTCTGCCGCCACTTCGCGGGTCTACGCTCCCCGCTATGTGCTGTCTGTCAGTCAGCGTCCACACCACGGTCTGGTGTGCCAACATAGCCTCTGTCCATCCGATAGCTAGCACGGCCTCTACCATCACGAGCCAGGCTCAGCAGGCCCCTGCGCAAGGGCAGAAGGTGGACAAGTTGGGACGTCCGGTGCGGATGGTTGGGGAGCCGCCATTTGCAACAACTTCAACTACGGCTCCTGCAATTTCAGCCAGTGCCGGCTCTTGCACGTTTGCACCCTATGCCAGAGGGCGCACCCCAGGGTCCTGTGTGAGGTCAAGCAGAAGAAACCGTGACTAAGCCGGGTCAATGTCCTTTGGCTCGATGTTTACTTGACCTCACACCCCACTCCGTCACTCGCCAGCTACCTCATCCGAGGTTTCACCGATGGGTTTCATACCGGACTCATCACCCTGCCCCACTCCACCCACGAATGTCCGAACCTGCGCTCAGCAGCAACAGATGAGCCAGCGATTGACGTCCTTCTGCAGACGGAGTTGGATCGGGACTTTATGATAGGCCCGTTCAGTCAGTCTCCCTTTAGTATCTGGAGGGTTAGCCCTATCGGGCTTGTACAGGGAAAATTTTCAAATAA
>JAQSEC010002504.1:0-15706 GCA_028564925.1 Lithobates sylvaticus | reverse complement strand
TTCCAAAAAGATTTGGGGCACCACAAAACAAAGCCTCTGGCACTCTGCATTAATTTAAGGACAACTATAACTTTTCTACACATTTTAGGGGTGTTTAGGGTAAAGCATTACAATGAAGCTGACAAAATACATTGTTAAGTGACTAGACTATAGGTATATATGGGCCCCGTATAGCATGCTGGGGGGGTTAGTGAAGGCAAATATGCATGAAGGACAAAAAAGGAACATACAAAAATCCAACATGCATGAGGACAAAGGGGCACAGCATATTACAGCATATTGAAATCCTGGTAATTAGGGAACGAGGAAAGAAATACAATACATTAGCAAACAGTAAATACATAGAATGTGATGTTAAAGAATACAACTTACCCTCATATAGTCCTTCTGCAGGACCTGGATGATGGCAGAACAGGTCTCTGGAATAATGACCCCCAGAGCCTGGGGGGAGATGCCTGTCGAGAACTTGAGGTCCTGCAGGCTTCTCCCTGTCGCCAAGTACCTCAACGTGGCAACTAACCTCTGCTCCGCAGTGATGGCTTGCCGCATGCAGGTATCCTGCCTGGTAATATAAGGGGACAGCAAAGCCAACAGACGGTGAAAAACGGGGTCCGTCATCCTGAGATAATTCCTGAAATCATCAGGGTTATTCTCACGGATCTCACGAAGCAGAGGCATGTGCGAGAATTGGTCACGCTGGAGCAACCAATTCTTGGTCCATGAACTCCTCCTCACCTGTTCATGGACCGGGCTTGTGTCAAAGTAAGAACCCCAACACCAAGCCCCCGCACAGCACGAACTCCTACGACGAGTACGTACACGTAACATCGCTTCTAATCGGTCGGCTGGTCAGAACGGACTAAAGAAAGCACTGATAAACAGCAAGGCCTGAAAGAACGAAATGCAAATCAAGCAACGAGCGGACAATAAGCACTGAAAATCAAAGCGTACTATATATAATATATAGGCCGCAAAGACAAACAAATGCGAACTGACTACACGCACTGATAAGCAAATACGCACCGACAAGCACAAACTGTAGAGCAGGAACGATCTGAAGCACAAGTCTGAAAAACACGAATCGTCTATAGCGAAACTCCTACTAACACGCGATAAACACGAGATCAGCAGAAGGGGCCCAACGGGTGCCGGACATGGTGCTGAACTTTCCTTTTATGGTCTCGTCGTACGTGGTGGACGTCACCGCGTTCTTGGCGATCGGAATTTGGTGTGATCGTGTGTAGGCAACACCGATTGAGCGGAATTCCGTCGGAAAAACCGACACAGTTTTTTTCCCCGACGAGAATTACGATCGTGTGTACGCGGCATTACTGTTATACTGTAATGTTAATTTGTTTTATTGTTAACCATAATTTGCTTAGCAGGTATGCCATTCAGCTGCAGCATGGATTTATTTATCTTGACAGCAACAGCGTTTGCTCCCACGATACATAAAGCCGTGACTCTGATGCTGTCGGAGGTGCTTTCACCACCACAGTTAAAAAAAAGAGAATATATGCCGAAGCATGGGGCAGCAGGGGCGGAGGAGTGATTTGCTCCTACCTTTTGCGGGAGGATGCCCCCATGCTTCGGCATATATATATTTTAGGCACAGGTTGCGTTAAAAAATGTTTTATTTTTTACTATGTTTTTTTTGGATTTGCTTTGCAGGTATGGTAAGTCTTATGCCCGGTACACACGGTCCGAATTTCCGACGGAAAATGCCCTATCGGACCATGTTGTCAGAAAAAATCCAACCGTGTGTAGGCTCAATCTAATTTTTCCTGCTCTCAAATTTTCCGACAACAAAGTCCGATCTGCCTTTTTCCGATCGTGTGTAGCGAATTCCGACGGACAAAGTGCCACGCATGCTCAGATCACACTACAAGGCCAAACCTATTGGCTACTAGCCTCTACGTAGTTACGTAATACGCAACGAACATCACCACGTTCAGAATGATTGGATTTTCCGACAACTTTGTCCGACCGTGTGTATGCAACACCAGTGTCGGACAAAATCCGTCGGGAAAAAATCAGACGGATTTTGTGGTCAGAATTTCTGACCGTGTGTACGGGGCATTACTGTTATACTGTAATGTTACTTTGTTTTATTGTTAACCATAATTTGCTTAGCAGGTTTGCCATTCAGCTGCAGCGCGGATTTATTTATCTTGACAGCAACAGCGTTTTCTCCCACGATACATAAATCCGTGACGCGCTGTTGGAGGTGATTTCACCACCACAGTTAAAAACAAAATGGTGCATGTATGCCCATCATTAGAAGTGGGTGGATGAAGGGAGGTATTCTAATGGTGGGCATACCCACCGATCAATCTCTTTTTTTCGTTCAGCCCACAGGCTGCATGAAAAAAACGATTACAATACAGTGGTGTGAAAAAGTGTTTGCCCCCTTCCTCATTTCCTGTTCCTTTGCATGTTTGTCACACTTAAGTGTTTCGGAACATCAAACCAATTTAAACAATAGTCAAGGACAACACAAGTAAACACAAAATGCAATTTGTAAATGAAGGTGTTTATTATTAAAGGTGAAAAAAAATCCAAACCATCATGGCCCTGTGTGAAAAAGTGATTGCCCCCCTTGTTAAAACATACTATAACTGTGGTTGTCCACACCTGAGTTCAATTTCTCTAGCCACACCCAGGCCTGATTATTGCCACACCTGTTCACAATCAAGGCATCACTTAAATAGGAGCTGCTTGACACAGTAAGGTCCACCAGAAGATCCTTAAAAGCTACACATCATGACGAGACCCAAAGAAATTCAGGAACAATTGAGAAAGAAAGTAATTGAGATCTATCAGTCTGGAAATGGTTATAAAGCCATTTCCAAAGCTTTGGGAATCCAGCGAACCACAGTGAGAGCCATTATCCACAAATGGCGAAGACATGGAACAGTGGTGAACCTTCCCAGGAGTGGCCGGCCGCCCAAAATTACCGAGAGCGCAGCGACGACTCATCCAAGAGGTCACAAAAGACCCCACAACAACGTCCAAGGAACTGCAGGCCTCACTTGCCTCAGTTAAGGTCAGCGTTCATGCCTCCACCATCAGGAAAAGACTGGGCAAAAATGGCCTGCATGGCAGAGTTCCAAGGAGAAAACCACTGCTGAGCAAAAAGAACATCAAAGCTCGTCTCAATTTCTCTACAACACATCTTGATGATCCCCAAGACTTTTGGGACAACATTCTGTGGACCGATGAGACAAAAGTGAAAAATGAGAGTATCCGCGCTTAGGAATATAAGAACTGCTGCCCCCCTAAGGGAACTACACGTGAGTGTAGCAGGGATAAATAAGAGTAGATAAAAGGGGTGTTGGCGCTGTTCAAAGTAAAGGATGTAAAATATATATATATAAGTGATAAAACCTAAAACCTACAGTGAGTATAAAACGTGGATAGTGATTCCATGTGGTAAAAGTACGTAAAAGAAGGTGCTATAAAAGTAGGGTGAGATAAAAAGCACATAGGTTTCAGGGTGTCCCAAACAACAACAGCTCAGGGTACAAATAGAGAGCACATAGGTTTAGGGGTGTCCCAAACAACTACTAATGTACTGTGAACCTGAGTATTAACAGGTGTTTATAAAAATGACATCTATTAAAAAATATTGCTTATAAACGAAGTGCAAGTGCATACATATAATCTGTGCAACAAAATGCATGTGCATACATATAACCTTTGCAACAAAAGAAATAAAGAGGCTCAGATTAAGATCAATCAGGTGTGCTACCAATATAGATATGTGGACGGCACGATAAACATAGGAGTGTAGGGATAATGGTCCAATAAATATTCGTATTGCTGGGTGATATTATGTGGAGTGGATTAGATTCAGTAAGTCTATATTGGTCATATATACACCACTTCACATCGCCCAGAATAACATAAAGTCCACCATATAATGTATATGGAACAGTGTAGAAAAAAAACACAGTCCGTGTTTTAAATGCAGTAAATGAATTTCAATCTGGTGAAAAAAGTTGATGTGTGATTGGTCTCTGTGGGTTATCCTGTATCAGCAGCTGTGGGGGTCCCGTACTCCCCTCCTTCCGATCGTGCCCTAATGTGTTTGCACTCACCGGAGTGCCCAACCCCTGCAGGGGTAATGGGCATAAAAGTAGATTCCTCAGTTAAGGGTCAGGTATTGTTGGGAAAAACTAAAAATGGCTTCAATTAAGGAGCCTGTGGGGGAACCAAAAACTTTCTTTTTCTAAAACATCTTATGCCCCCTTTTACACTTTTTCCCAAAAAAAAGGAAAAATAATACCCGGTTAGGAAAAAGGGCCCCCTGGAAAAGGGGTGTGGGGTTAAAAAAGGTAAAAAATTGGGCTTTTAAAGAAAGGGAAATATTAAAAAGGGAAAAAAAAACCCAGTAAAAAATGGTTTTTTGGGTGTGTGATGTTTAGGGGGGCCTGGTTTGGGGGTCCCCAAAAACAAAACGCCGGGAAAAAGGAACATATTTGGGGTGCCCCAAACCAATCCTGAGGGAAAAGAATTTTTTTATGCCATTTTTTTTTAAAAAATCAAGGCTAAAAAGGGGAACTTGGTTTTTTTGCAAAAAGAAATGACTAAAAACAACAGGTCCCACCAAATTTTTGGGAGGACAAAAAAAGGGGTGTGGGATGGCCAAAAAGTTTTGTTGGGATTTTTGGGGGGTTTGTTTGTTTTTTGGCTTTAAACCCCTTCATGCCCGAAAAAAAACCCCTTAATTTTTAAGGGAATTAAAAAAAAAAAAAACCCCCTGAAAATGATTTGAATTTTTCTCGGAAAAAAGGTTTGTAGGCTTTGGGGGACTTACGCCGGGGGGGGTGATTTTGCGGCCCCCTAAGGGTGGGGCCCCCCCCGCTTTAAAAAAATTAGGTTAGTTTCGGGGGCCCCTTTTTCCACGGGCTTTTATTTTTTTCCTTTAAAAAATAAAAAAAAATTTCATTTTTTAAATTATTTTTTATTGGGGTTGATAATTTTAAAAAAGGGGGGGTTTAAGGGGGTTTAAAAAAAAAACAAGGGCAAACCCCATAAAAGGGGAACCGGGATAAGAAGGGGGCAATTTTTTTTTAACCACGTACACCCCCAACAAGGCCGGCCTTTTTTTTGTATTTTTTTGTTTTTTTTTTTATTTCCCCCCTTTTTTTTTTTTTTTTCCCCTTTTATTTTAAAAAAATTTTAATTTTTAATTTTTTTTTCTGCTAAAGGAAAAAACCCCGGGGGAATGATGCCAAAAAAGGGGGAGGGGAAAAATGGAATCATTTTTCCCAACCCCGCGGGGGGGGGCCCTTATGAAAAAAATTGGGGCCCTAAAAATGGGGCCCCCAACTGTTTAAAAAGGGTTTGGGGAATCCCCCTTTTTTCCCAAAAACCTTTTCTTCCATGGTTTTTTTTTTCTGTCCAAAAAAAGGGGTTTTTAGAGGGCAGTGGTGGTTTTTCCAAAAAGTTTTAAAACTAACCATCCAAAAACCCCAGCAAAAAAAAGGCTTTCCCAAAATCTTTTTTCCCTATTTCCTAAGGGAACCGGAAATCTACCCTTTTATTTTTTGTTTGCGGTATAAACGGCTTTTGGAAGATTTTTATCACACCGATCTTTTTTTAGTGTTTTTTTAAAAAAAAGAATCTGGGGTTCAAAATTTGGGGGGGCCCCCCCAAAATTTTTTCAAGGGGTTTTTTTTCCCCCTAAATATTGTTTTACCCATAAAAATTTTTACTTTTTTCCCTGGAAACAATAATGAAAAAAAAAAAATATTTTGGGGAAAGGAACAGTTTGAAAAAAAATTTTAAAAAAGTAAATATTTAGGGAGGGCCCTTTTTTGTCCCCCCCTGTTTTTGCGAAAAGGGGGAAGCCGCCTTTTTCTGACTCAAGTAACGAATTGGCTGCAGCAGGAAAATGCAAAAACCAGACCCCCCAAAAAAGGGGAAAAAAAAAATTTAAAAGGGTGGCCTCCTCCGGAAATCCTAATTTTGGTTTTCCCTTTAAAAAGGCCCGTTTTAAACCCTTTTAAAAAAATTTAAAAATGGGGGGTTCCCCCAACCCCTCTTGAGTTTTTTTGGGCTTTTTTAAGGGGGCCCAAATTTATTGTTTGGGGGGAATTTTTTACCGGGCCAGAGTTTTTTTTTTTTCCCCTTTATAATTTTTTTTTGCATTTTTGTGTTTTTGGGGGTTTTAAATTTTTAAATTGGTTTTTTCCCAAAATTAAGTTGAAAACGAAAAGGGGAAATGAGGGGGGAAAAAAAAATGAAAAAAACCACCTTTTATTTGGGGCTTTGGGGCTTAAAATATCATTGGTTTGGATCATTTTTTAATTTTTTCAAAAAGGGTTTTCATGTAAAAAATCCAGGGCTTTGCCTTAAGTTTTAAAGGGGGGGGGGGAAAATGTATTTTTGGTTTTTTGGTTTTTCCCCCCAAAGGGAAAAAGGCCGGGGTTCCCCCCTGCCCCATTTTGAAGAGACCAAGGCTATTCCCCCCCTAGGGCCAAGAAAACCGGAATATATTTTGACAGTTTCCCCGGGAAAAAATATAAAAAAAAAAAGTTGCCAAAAAATTTTTTGGGAATTTTTTTTAACCCAAAAAAAATTTTTTGGGGTTTTTTAAAAAAAAAAAATTTTTTTTTTTTCCCCTTTGGGGAAAAGGGGGCCAGAGGGAAAGAAAAATCTTTGGGGGTTAAAAAGAAAACCCCCCTTTTTTTTTTAAAAAGGGGGTTTTTTAATTTTTCATTTTTTTTTTGGGTTTTTTGGGGGTTTTTTTTTCCCTTTTTGGGAGGTTTAAAAATTTTTTTTTTTTTGAAAAAAAAAAAAATTTTTATTTTTTTTTTTAAAAAAATGAAAGGAAAAAAAGGTTTTTTTTTAAAAAAAATTTTTTTTTTTTAAAAAAAATTTTTTTTTAAAAAAAAATTTTTTTTTTTTTAAAAAAAAAAATTTTTTTTTTTTTTTAATTTTTTTTTTTTTTTTGGGGGGCCCCCGGGTCCCCCCTTTTTTGGGGTTTTTTAAAAAGGGGGTTTTTTTTTTCCAAATTTTGGTTTTGGGGTTCCATTTTTTGGGTTTTTTTTTTCCAAAAGGGGCATTTGGGGGTTTTTCCACGGGGAAGGCCCCCAAAAAGGGGAGTTTTAAAAAGTAACCTTCCCTTAAACTAGGGTTTTAAGAAAGTTTTAAACCCCCTTTTAAAAAAATTTTTTTTGGCCCCCCCCGCTCTCGAAAATAGCTTGGGGGGGTTTTTTCCAGGGGGTTTTTTGGGGGGGGGGGGGTTTTTTATTTGGCATTTTTGGTTCAAAATGTGTGGTTGAGGATTAAAAATTTTAAAAAGGTTGTTTTTTCCCCAATGGCTAAAAATCCCACCGTGATTGGAAAAAGGGGAAAGCCCCCAATTTTTATTTTGGGGTTTGTAATTTAAATGTTGGGGAATTTAAAAGTAAATTTTTTGAAAAAAAAAAAAAAAGTTTTTTTTTTTTTGGGAAAAAAAAAAACCAAAAAAGTTTCGAAATTTGCTTGGGGTGAGATGTAATGGGACTAAGGTTTTTATTTGTTAAATGCCAAGTAAAACCCCAAAGACAAAAAAAATTTGAAAAATTGTAAGGAAAAAAACCAAAATTTTTAATTAAAAAGTTCGCAAAAAATATAAAATTTTTTAGTTTTCCAGGTGTTGAAATCTCAACTTTGTTGGGGAAAGGGACACCAAAATCCATGGCAACAACAGTGGTATGACTGATGAGGGAAGGGGGAAGAAAAAATTCCTTTTAAAAAAACCCCTGGTCAAAGGGGGAAAAAAGCACATTCCCCCAAAACCTTGAGCAAAAGCTTGGTGTACTTCCCCTGGAGGGGGGAGGAAAAACATTCACCAAACTGGGGAGGACATGCCCCTTCGGAAATAAGGGGGTACGGTTGGGGGGAAAAGTTTAATTTCCCCAGCGCTTTTAAATACGGGAGCCTGGGAAAAGCGGTTTTTTTTAAAAGGGGAAAAAGGGGGGGGGGGGGGGTGTGTAAAAATGGCTCATACCCCTCAAAAATTGTAAAATGGAATAAACAAAAACTACTTAAATCCAAAAAGTTTGGGCAAAAACTTACCAAAAAAATTTTTGTTAAAAAATGTGGAAGTTTTTTTGGGAAAAATTTAGTTTTAATCTATAGAAAAATTTTGAAAAAAAATTTTTTAAGGGGAAAAAAGGTGTAAAAAAAAAAAAAAAAAAAAAAATTTTAAAAAAATAAAAAAATAAAAGAAAAATGAAAAAAAAATTTAAAAAATTTAAAAATGAATTTAAAAAAACCAACACCCAAGGGATTAAAAAATAAAAAGTTTATTTTTAAAACAGCTTATGTCAAAAACAACAAGAAAAGAAAAAATATAAAATTTTTTTTAAAGTTAAAAAATTTTGTTATAAAAAATTTCGCAAGCTTTTTAAAAGTCTAAAGTTTTTTTTTTTTTAAAATTTAAATTTTCCAATTTTTTTACAAATAAATATTGAAAAACAAATTTTCACAAAAATTTTTAAAAAAAAATTTTTTTTGGATGTTTAAAGAAACGGTTTTTGGAGAGAAGGATGGGAAATTGTTAGCCTAAAGTTTACAAAAGGGGGAGTGAGACGGGGGGGGAGGCTTTTCAACCCCCTTTTTTCCCCCGGGGCGCCCCTTTTTCCTTTAAAACCTGCCTGGGGTAGGCCCGTGATTTTACAAAGCGCGCGCGCGCTGTAAGTCCGGGGCCTTGGAAAGCAGGGTGGTAGGCCCCCCGCCAAAGGGGGGGGGAGGGAAGTTTTTTGGGAACTGGCATTCAACTCGGGATTTAATTTTAGGACATTCCCACCCTTTCCATCCCGGTTTTTTTTTTAAAACCATCCAATTTTTTTTTGAGGGGGGAAAATTTTGTTTTTGATGGATTTTTGATTCCCTTAAGAAAAATATAATTTAAATTAAAATAAATTTTGGAGAGGGGTTTTTGGTGTAAATTTTTTAAAAATATTAAAAAGTTGGTTTTATTAAATTTTTAAAGTTTCTTTTCCTGTTTTCAAGACATTTAACAAAAAAACTTTTTAGATCCCGGGTGTTTTTGGATTCATTTTTTTATTTTTCCCCTTAAAGAAAACATTTTCAATTATTTTTTTAAGTTGCCTAGAAATTCTTGGGACGTTTTTCACGATAAACATTTTTTTTTTTTTTAAAATTCTTTTTTCTTTTTCCAAAAAAATTTATTTCTTTTTTTATTTGGGATTTTTCCTTAAATTTATATAGGAAAAAACCCAAAATTTTTTTTCATTTTTTTGGGGGTAGGGTTTAGGCCCAAAAAAGTTTGGGGTATGTATAAGGAGTGTATTGGGGGTCTTCCTATGTAAAAATGGATGTGTGAGCATATACTTTTGTGCAAATTAATTTTTTCTTTTCAATCTTGGGCCCTTTTTTTACCTTTAAAACCTGCTTTGCTATGGCTCCCGTGTTTTTGCAAAGCGCTTGCGGCAAACTAGTAAGTCACGGTCGCTTGGATACCCTGCAGCGTCGCCTGGCCCCTTCTTTCCCCAGACTCGGGGGTGTTCGTCTCCTTCCGGGAGTTGGTTAAAGTTTCCTCCCCCCTGAGGAGACGTGGGAACTTAACTTGATTGCTCAAAAGGTTTTAGGCGGCACACTGCTGTTTTTCCACCCTCCTTCTGCCCCAGGGTTTTTCTTTCCCCATCTAGGAGAGTTTTCTTTTCCCCCCCTCCATGCCTCAGGTCGATCCTCTGTTTTGTCTGACTGGAGTGTTGAGCCTGTCCCGTACACGCAAAAAAGTATGAATTTTGAAACACCCTGAAAATCCCCAGTTCGGACCTGAGGCGGTAGTACAGTAGTGAAGAGGACCTACACGTTCTGAGCATGACAGATAGTGAAGAGGAAGTCACTCATCTGTCAGATTCAGGCTCATAATACGATCCTGTAGACAGCGGCTCCATGACAGATAGCTCTGACGACGATGTGTGGTCCCCTGCCAAGGTCAGGCGTACCAGACCCCGAACTTCTTTTAATTGTTGAGGTGCAAGAACAGCAGGACTCTCATATGGAGCAGAGAAGTACTAGCACTGCTATTCCTTCTGGTGAACTGGCAAGCACCAGCGGCCTAGTATACCCTGGTCGTACATCCAGCACTGCAGTATCACGTGGTGACGTGGCGAGTCCCATAAGTGCAGTTCAAGCTGGCGAGGTGGCAAGCACAAGTATTGTCCTGCTGCCACCAAGAAGACAAAGACAGGCCCGTCGTGCCCATAGTGCCCTTCCTGCTGCGTTCACCAATCCTAATTGGGAACCCACCACTTCTGCAGCACCCGTACTTCCCCCATTCACTGGCCAACCCGGCATTCAGGTGGAAAAAACAACTTTACGTCACTTGATTTTTTATTCGCTGTTTTTCACCGAAGATCTCTCTATAGATCTATTGTGACCAAAGCAATTTGTACGCTGGTCAATTCATCGCCGCTAATCCCCAGTCCCCCCTTGCCAGAGATTGCAGACCAATTACGGTCTCCGAATTTAAGATCTTTCTGGGTCTTTCCCTTGACATGGGCATAGTTAAAATGGTACATTGCGTTCATATTGGTCCACTGACCCAATGTACCATATGCCCGTGTTCTCTGCTTCCATGGCCAGGGCACGATACGAGCAGATTTTGCGTTCATGCACTTCAACGACAATGAACTCTGTCGTCCTCGTGGAGACCCTGCATATGATCGGCTCTACAAAATTCAGTCTCTCCGTGTAAACCACTTCAACCAACGTTTTTGCAGACTTGTTTACTCCCCATCAAGTTGTCTGCGTTGATGAGTCCCTGATTACGTTTTCTGGCTGCTTGTCATTCAAACAGTACCTTCCCAGCAAGCGTGCCAGATACAGGGTCAAGATGTATAAGCTCTGTGACAGGGCCACAGGCTATACATGTAGTTTTATGGTTAACGAGGGCAAAGATAGTCACGTACAGCGGGCAAACTGCCCTGACTACATAGGAAGCGCTGGCAAGATTGTGTGGGACTTGGTGTCACCCTTATTCGGAAAGGGGTACCACTTGTACATGGACAATTATTACACGAGCGTGCCACTTTTTAGTCACTTGTTTGATCAGCAGATTGGAGCATGTGGCACCGTGCGAATCTAATCGCCGGGGCTTTCCCCAGCGGCTTGTAGATTCCAGTCTTAGGCTGGGGGAGAGAGCCTGCTTGCAGTGTAATAACTTGTTCGCTATGAAGTGGAGGGATAATAAGAATGTTTTCGTTCTTACCTCCCTTCATGAAGACACAACGGTCCAAATTACTACGGCGACTGGTGTTGTGGAGAAACCCCTCTGTGTCCATGAATATAACCAAAATATGGGAGGGGTGGACCTCAATGACCAGTTGTTGGCGCCGTACCTAATTGCCCATAAGGCCAGACGCTGGTACAAAAAAAAGTGTCTGTTTATTTATTTCAATTGGCTTTGCTGAACGCTCATGTGCTATACAGAGCTTCAGGACGGACTGGATCCTTCCTTAAATTCCAGGAAGAGATCGCCAGAGCCCTTCTGTATCCAGACGGTGCTCCACACTCACCGTCCCCAACCAAATGCAGTAAGCCGGTTGCATGAGAGGCATTTTCCTATGCCTCCCGAGTACCCTACCCAACGAGCTCCCCCCCAAAGAAAATGTTGTGTCTGCAGAAAGCGCGGATATAGGGTGACACCCGTTATTATTGTCCCCCTTTGTCCTGACAATCCTGGTCTTTGCATTGGTGAATGTTTTGAACGCTACCATAACACTAGTGGAGTTTTAGCGTAGGGTACGGCATTGCACAGACTAGGCACACTTTCATGGTTCTCCCAAGATGCCATCGCATTTTGAGAGACCCAAACCACTGAACCGTTACAACAGTTACGTTAGAAACGTTAGTTAAAAAAAATAAGAAAATAAAAAAAAATAGCTAAAAAAAAATAAAAAAAATAGTTGTCGTTTTATTGTTCTCTGCTCTCTATTTTTTCTCTAGTGTTCTGCTCTTTTTTACTGTATTCTATTCTGCAATGTTTTATTGTGTTTTATTGTTAACCATCATTGTTTTCAGTACGCCATTCAGCTGCAGTGCGGATTTATTTATCTTGACAGCAACAGCGTTTGCTCCCACGATACATAAAGCCATGACTCCAGCGCTGTCTGTAGTGATTTCACCACCACAGTTAAAAAAAAAAAAAAAAAAAAAAAGAAGAGCATATATGCCGAAGCATGGGGCAGCAGGGGCGGAGGAGCGATTTGCTCCTACCTTTTGCGGGAGGATGCCCCCATGCTTCGGCATATATATATTTTAGGCACAGGTTGCGTTAAAAAATGTTTTATTTTTTACTTTTTTTTTTTGTATTTGCTTTGCAGGTATGGTAAGTCTTACTGTTATACGGTAATGTTACTTTGTTTTATCGTTAACCATCATTTGCTTAGCAGGTACGCCACTCAGCTGCAGCACAGAATTTGTTTATCTTGACAGCAACAGCATTTGCTCCCACTTACATAAAGCTGTGACTCCAGCGCTGTCGGAGAGTGATTTCACCACCACAGTTAAAAAACAAAATGGTGCATGTATGCCCATCATTAGAAGTGGGTGGATGAAGGGAGGTATCTAATGGTGGCATACCCACCGATCAATCAATTTTTTTTCGTTCAGCCCACAGGCTGCATGAAAAAAAAAAAAAAAAAAAATTACAATATATGCCAACAAGGACCAGCAACGTACTGGTATGTTGCTGGAATTTGAGTGGTTATACCAGAATGATGCCCGCGGGGTTTAGGTATCATCTTGGTATCATTCTTTTCAGCCAACTGCCAATTAAAAGCAATCCTAGGCTAATTAGCTTCTAGACTGCTTTTACAAGCAGTGGGAGGGAATGCCCCCCCCCCCCCCCCCCCCACTCGTCTTCCATGGTTTTTCTCTGGCTCTCCTGTCCCAACAGGGAACCTGAGAATGCAGCCGGTGGTTCTGCCAGCTGACCATAGAGCTGATCAGAGACCAGAACGGCTCCAATCATCTCTATGCCTAAGAAACCGTGAAGCTACGAGCATTTCATGGACTTCGATTTCGCCGGATATAAACAGCGCCATTGGAAAGCGAAAAAGATTTATCACACGGGTGTGTCAGATTTTGATACAGACATGAGATCTTGGTCCAATACACAGATGCTTTTTAAAAAAGAGTACCTGTCACTAGTATTGCGTATCTATAGGGATATTTACATTCCCTGAATAACAATAAAAATGATAAAAAAAAATAAAATTAAAGGAAAGCAGTTTAAAAATAATATAAAAAAGCAAAATAAATTAATAAAAAAAAAAGCACACCCCTGTCCCCCCCTGCTCTCTACGCGCAAAGGCAAACGCAAGGTCGGTCGGCCAAAATGTAAACAGCAATTCGCACCATGGCAAAGCATTCGCTTGATGGTGAGTATCATCGTAAGCATAGACCTCCTTACGTATATAAGTCAGTAATAAGCACTTTAAAATGCGCCATTGTAAAAATGGATGTAGTTTAATCGCCTCTGCTCGTTTTGCCATTTGTTAAAGCATTCGTGTTTTTATGCATGTACCGCCTCTAAGAAATCTTTTTTATTTCATCAAGCATTTGGGCATATAGTGTGTTTTTAGTGTGCATGTTAAATTTAAAAAAGTGTGTTTTTCATCAAAAAAATGCGTTTGAAAAAACGTGCGTAAATACTAAGTGAAAAAAAAAAAATTAAACACCCACCATTTTAATCTGTAGGGCTTTGCTTTAAAAAAAATATAATGTTTGGGGGTTCAAAGTAATTTTCTTGCAAAAAAAAAAAATATTTTTTCATGTAAACAAAAAGTGTCAGAAAGGGCTTTGTCTTCAAGTGGTTAGAAGAGTGGGTGATGTGTCCACATAAGCTTCTAAATGTTGTGCATAAAATGCCAGGACAGTTCAAAACCCCCCCCCAAATGACCCCATTTTGGAAAGTAGACACCCCAAGCTATTTGCTGAGAGGCATGTCTAGTCCATGGAATATTTTATATTTTGACACAAGTTGCAGGAAAAATATTTTTATTTTTTTTGCACAAAGTTGTCACTAAATGATATATTGCTCAAACATGCCATGGGCATATGTGGAATTACACCCCAAAATACATTCTGTTGCTTCTTAGTACGGGATACCACATGTGTGAGACTTTTTGGGAGCCTAGCCGTGTACATGACCCCAAAAAGCAAGCACCATGATTTCAAAGGGTTGTAAATTTTTGATTTCATTCCTCACTGCCTATCACAGTTTCGGAGGCCATGGAATGCACAGATGGCACAAAATCCCCCCAAATGACCCCATTTTGCAAAGTAGACATCCAAGCCATTTGCTGACAGGTATGGTGAGTATTTTGCAGATCTCGCTTTTGTCACAAAGTTTTGAAAAATTGAAAAAAAAAATATTTTCCTTTTTTTTTCTTCATTTTCAAAAAAAATGAGAGCTGCAAAATACTCACCATGCCTCTCAGCAAATAGCTTGGGTGTCTACTTTCCAAAATGGGGCCATTTGGGGGGGGGCGGGGGTTGTGCCATCTTGGCTTTTTATGTCCTTTGAAAACTGTGATAGTAGTGAGGCATGAAATCAAAAATTCAAGCTCTTAGAAATCCTGAAGGTGGTGCTGGTTTTTGGGGCCCCCGTACGTGGCTAGGCTCCCAAAAAGTCCCACACATGTGGTATCCCCATACTAAGGGGAAGCAGCAGAATGTATTTTGGGGTGTAATTCAACATATGCCCATGGCATGTTTGAGCAATATATCATTTACTGACAACTTTGTGGGGGAAAAAAAAAAAAACGTTTTGTAAATTTTAAAAACCCAACTTGTGGCAAAATATAAAATATTCCATGGACTCAACATGCCTCTCAGCAAATAGCTTGGGGTGTCTACTTTCCAAAATGGGGTAATTTGGCTGGGTTTTGTGCCATCTTGGGCATTTTTTATGGCCTTCAAAACTGTTATAGGTGGTTAGGAGTGAAATCAAAAATTTACGCCCTTAGAAATCCTGAAGGCGGTGCTTGGTTTCGGGGGCCCATACACGGCTAGTGCTCCCCCAAAAAGTCCCACACATGTGATATCCCAGTACTCAGGAGAAGAAGCAAAATTTATTTTGGGGGTGCAATTCCACATACTGGTATAACCCATGGCATGTGTGAGAAATATATCATTTAGTGACAACTTTTGTTGGTTGCTCGGTGGAACGGGAGAGCCCGGGCGAGCAGCAGAAGGTGAGGGAGGGGAATGTCCTCTCCCGCTGCTTGTAATAACAGCTAAGTGGCTGCTGAGCTGCATCAGTTGTTATTACAATGAAGCCAACCGTCCGCTCTAAAGAACGATATGGTAAAACCCCTTAAAGCAATATTGGTAATATCGGTCTAGTTTGCAACCAATAACGATTTTTTGGAAAATGCTCATATCAGTCGATCCACACATGTGAGGTATCACCGCAATCGATAGAGCAAGAGCAATAATTTTAGCCCAAGACCTCCTCTGTAACTCTAAACTGGTAACCTGTAGACATTTTTAAAACGTCTCCTATGGAGCTTTTTAAATACCAATGTTTGTCGCCATTCCATGAGCATACACAATTTTACAGCATGTCATGTTAGGTATAAATTTACTCGGGGGAACATTATCTTTCACATTATAGAAAAAAATTGGGCTAACTTTACTGTTTTCTTATTTATTTTAATTCAAAAATGTGTAT
>JAQSEC010004268.1:0-12590 GCA_028564925.1 Lithobates sylvaticus | reverse complement strand
GTAGTGGGCAGGTGAGGATCAAACCTAGGAGGTAACAACATGTATTTTACTTTAGCTTGTCGACCTAAAAGAGCAAAGGAAGTACTCTGCCACAAAGGTACTGTCAGTTGTGTTGTAAAGGGCATCACAGCGGACCTTGGAATATTCTGTAGTTGCCCAACTATCCTTCACTGCTGGGAGGACATCTACCCATTTATGGCTAGATTTTGTTTATGGCACACAAGAAAAGGTTAAAAGGATCCAAATAATTAACCTCCTGCAGAATCTGATGCTAGCCTGTTCAGAAATCTGTTCTTTCTAACCTTCTTTGATGTGATTAGATAGCAGTTGTCTATTCTGAATTACACACAGAGCAGTTGCTGACTTCTGTTATTTTGTAGGTATGCATCTTTCTTATGATAATGTAGATAATGATTGTATTACCATTGCCTGATGGATCCCTGCTCTCGTGATTCGGTTGCAGATGTATTAAGTCCTTGATCCTAAAATGCCATTGTTATCCACATGTTGCTGAATGGATTATCCCTTGTACTTCTGTATAGCGTTTACTGAAAACTAGTCGTTGCAGAAGTTCCTTTCAGTGTCAGTCAGCCACTTCCTTCTTTCAAATTCTTAGCTTTTTCAAAAGATTATTATGTTCGGGGTGGGGTATTTGTAATGAGGAATTAGGGATGGGCCCGGTGTTCGATTCGAACCCACGTTCGAATCGAGCACCGGGCGTTCGCCCGCTCGGCGAGCCCAGAACTATTTGGGCCGTTCGCATCACATTCGTGTGATGCGAGCGGCCCGCAATGCATTGCGCCAGTCGCAGTGCATTGCTGGCTGATGATTGGCCAAGCATGCACTGTGACCCCGCATGCTTGGCCAATCACAGCGCCGGCAGCGAGGAGAGCAATAATTGGCTACAGGCAGGACGCCTGTAGCCAATTATAGCTCAGGGGCTTTAGTACACGCCCCACTGTATAAAAGGCCGCCGCGCCGTCGGCCTAGTGCACTGTGTTCCGGCTGTGATTCTGATATAGGCAGACTGCTGATGCTGATGCTGATTCATTATCATTACTACTGAAGTGAATACTGATCATTTAACTATATATATCCATTCTGCTGATTGCACTGCTGCTGACAGTATCTGCAGTGCTGTGCTGTCTCATACATTCTAACTTTATCTGCTGTGATTCTGGGGATTAGTCTGGTGTGTGCGTGCTGTTAGTACAGCATTGCAGTATCACCTTCTGGCCTATTGTGATCTAAGGCAGGCAGGCATTTATAGGAGCTAGCGTGTGTGTCTGCTGTGTTAGTACAGCAGACATAAAACCACCTCAGCCTCTCTATCTGTCATAAGGCCCTGTTGTTGTAATCTAAGGCAGGCAGGCAGGCATTTATAGGAGCTAGCGTGTGTGTCTGCTGTGTTAGTACAGCACACATAAAACCACCTCAGCCTCTCTATCTGTCATAAGGCCCTGTTGTTGTCATCTAAGGCAGGCAGGCATTTATAGGAGCTAGCGTGTGTGTCTGCTGTGTTAGTACAGCACACATAAAACCACCTCAGCCTCTCTATCTGCCATAAGGCCCTGTTGTTGTCATCTAAGGCAGCCTCTATCTGCCGTAAGGCCCCATTGCTGTCATCTAAGGCAGCCAGGCATTTATAGGAGCTAGCGTGTGTGTGTCTGCTGTGTTAGTACAGCACACATAAAACCACCTCAGCCTCTCTATCTGCCATAAGGCCCTGTTGTTGTCATCTAAGGCAGGCAGGCATTTATAGGAGCTAGCGTGTGTGTGTCTGCTGTGTTAGTACAGCACACATAAAACCACCTCAGCCTCTCTATCTGTCATAAGGCCCTGTCGTTGTCATCTAAGGCAGGCAGGCATTTATAGGAGCTAGCGTGTGTGTCTGCTGTGTTAGTACAGCACACATAAAACCACCTCAGCCTCTCTATCTGCCAGTAAGGCCCAGTTGTTGTCATCTAAGGCAGCCTCTATCTGCCGTAAGGCCCAGTTGTAGTCATCTAAGGCAGCCTCTATCAGCCGTAAGGCCCAGTTGTTGTCATCAAAGGCAGCCTCTATCTGCCGTAAGGCCCAGTTGTTGTCATCTAAGGCAGCCAGGCATCTACAGGAGCTAGCGTGTGTGTCTGCTGTGTTAGTACAGCACACATAAAACCACCTCAGCCTCTCTATCTGCCATAAGGCCCTGTTGTTGTCATCTAAGGCAGCCTCTATCTGCCGTAAAGGCCCAGTTGTTGTCATCTAAGGCAGCCTCTATCTGCCGTAAGGCCCAGTTGTTGTCATCTAAGGCAGCCAGGCATCTACAGGAGCTAGCGTGTGTGTGTCTGCTGTGTTAGTACAGCACACATAAAACCACCTCAGCCTCTCTATCTGCCGTAAGGCCCAGTTGTTGTCATCTAAGGCAGCCTCTATCTGCAGTAAGGCCCAGTTGTTGTCATCTAAGGCAGCCTCTATCTGCCGTAAGGCCCAGTTGTTGTCATCTAAGGCAGCCAGGCATCTACAGGAGCTAGCGTGTGTGTCTGCTTTGTTAGTACAGCACACATAAAACCCACCTCAGCCTCTCTATCTGCCGTAAGGACCAGTTGTTGTCATCTAAGGCAGCCTCTATCTGCCGTAAGGCCCAGTTGTTGTCATCTAAGGCAGCCTCTATCTGCCGTAAGGCCCAGTTGTTGTCATCTAAGGCAGCCTCTATCTGCCGTAAGGCCCAGTTGTTGTCATCTAAGGCAGCCAGGCATCTACAGGAGCTAGCGTGTGTGTCTGCTGTGTTAGTACAGCACACATAAAACCACCTCAGCCTCTCTATCTGCCGTAAGGCCCAGTTGTTGTCATCTAAGGCAGCCTCTATCTGCCGTAAGGCCCAGTTGTTGTCATCTAAGGCAGCCTCTATCTGCCGTAAGGCGGTGTTGTCATCTAAGGCAGCCTCTATCTGCCGTAAGGCAGTGTTGTCATCTAAGGCCCTGTTGCTGTCATCTAAGGCAGCCATCTGCAGGAGTTAGTGTGTGTGCTGTGTGACTCCAGCACAATATACACTACCCACTACAATACCTGGAAGACCGCCAAGGAGAGGCAGATAGTCCCGAGGCAAGAACACAGGGCAAGCAGGCTCTGTGCCTAGAGACAACAGTGCTGGTCGTGGACGTGGACGTGGTCGTGCATCGTCATCAGCACGTGGCCATGGGACACGCTTGTCCTTGTTTTCGGCAGCTGGACATGTTGAGCTGCACCATGCCGAAGGCTTGGTAGAATGGATGACCAAGCCCTCCTCATCCTCCCCATCCTCTCTCTCACCCAGGCTCAGGGTACTGGCAAAGCAGCTGCCAACGCGTACTCAATGGCATCATCAGGCACCCCTTCCCTAGACCCACCATGTCCTCCTGAGGAGTCCCCCGAACTGTTTGAGCACAGTGTTGGGTACATGCTCCAGGAGGATGCCCAACGTTTTGAAGGCTCGGATGATGATACCCAGCTAGAGGAAGGCAGTAGCGTGAGCGCAGAGAGAGGGGATGCTCAAGGACAGCAATCTGGCAGTCATGTTCCACCAGCTGCAGCTTACTGCCAGGTTTGCTCCAGTGGTGAAGAGGGAGGGGATGATGAGGTCACTGACTCCACGTGGGTGCCTGAAGGGAGAGAGGAGGAGGAGGAGGAGGAAGAGACAGAACATGTCCAATGAGTCAGGATGCCCTCCGGAGGCCAGCTAGAGGCCAGCACACCAACTGAATCACACCGCAGAGCTCCGCCTGTGCAGGGCGCTGCCTCTGCACGTTATCACAAAAGTTCTTTGGTGTGGGCCTTTTTTGAGACGAGTGCATCAGATTGCACCACTGCTATTTGCAACATATGTCTCAAGCGTATCTCGCATGGCCAAAACATCAGCCGCTTGGGCACCACAAGCATGACCAGACATATGTCGACCTGCCATGCAGCTCGTTGGCAAGCGCACATTAAAGACCCACACCAAAGAACAAAGTGGACCTCTCCTTGCTCCTCATCAGCTGGGATCTCCAACCCCACTATATCTTCAGTCCTCTCTGAAAGCTGCTCTGAGAGGAATGAAGGTGTAGAATTAGGTGTGTCACAGCCAAGTACTTGCGGGCACTCTGTTAGCAGTAGACCGACGTCCGATTCTACCAGGCAAATTTCCCTGCCCCAGCTGCTGGACCGTCGAAAGAAGTTTACTCCCAGCCATCCACATGCCCAGCGGTTGAATGCTAGCTTGGCTAAATTGCTAGCACTTCAACTGCTGCCTTTTCAGTTGGTAGACTCGGCCCCCTTCCGTGAGTTTGTTCAATGTGTGGTTCCTCAGTTGCAGGTTCCCAAACGCCACTTTTTCTCACGGAAGGTGATTCCGGCTCTCTACTGGCATGTGGAAGGCAATGTCCATGCCTCGCTGGACAGGGCGGTCAGCGGTAAGGTGCATATTACCGCTGACTCATGGTCCAGCAGGCATGGACAGGGACGTTACCTGTCTTTCACGGCCCATTGGGTCACTCTTTTGGCAGCTGGGAGGGATGCAGGACAAGGTGCAGTAGTGTTGGAGGTTGTTCCGCCACCACGCCTCCAAAATGCTACTACTGGTTGTGACACACCTCTCTCCTCCACTCCCTCCTCTTCTTCTTCCTCCATGGCCTCTTCGAGTGCTCTGTCCTCGGAACCAGTGGTGCTCCGTAGGCGTACAAGGGGCTACGCAAGTACACAGGCAAAAAGATGCCATGCCGTGCTTGCGCTGGTGTCTTTGGGGGACAGGAGCCACACTGGGGCAGAGGTTCTGGCAGCTCTGCAGGGGCAGGCCGAGAGGTGGTTGATGCCATGCCAGCTTAAGCCAGGAATGGTGGTTTCTGACAAGGGCACCAACCTCCTCTCTGCCCTGCGACAGGGACAGCTGACCCATGTGCCCTGTATGGCTCACGTCCTCAACCTGGTGGTGCAGCGGTTCTTGGGCAGGTACCCAGGCTTACAGGATGTCCTGAGGGAGGCCAGGAAAGTCTGTGTGCATTTCCGCCGATCGTATAATGCCAGTGCTCGGCTGGCTGAGCTGTAAAAGGAGTTGAACCTGCCCAAGAACCGCCTTATATGTGACATGCCCACCAGGTGGAACTCAACGTTGGCCATGCTGCAGCGACTGCACACGCAGCAGAGGGCCAATCAATGAGTACCTGTGCGACTATGGCACCAGGACAGGGTCAGGGGAGCCTTTCACCACACCAGTTGAGCATTATCAGGGATGCATGCACTGTCCTGTCACCATTTGAGGAGGCCACGAGGATGGTGAGCAGTGACCGTGCATGCATCAGTGACACTGTACCTCTTGTCCACCTGTTGGAGCATACGCTGCTGGGGATAATGGACAGGGCACTTGAGGCAGAACAGAGGCAGGAAGAGGAGGACCTCATTGCCTCTCAAGGCCCCCTTTATCCAGACAGTGTTCCTTCTCTCCCACCCATCACACAGGAAGAGGATGAGAGGAGGAGGAGGAGGAGGATTGTGTGAGCATGGAGGTGGAGCCTGGCACTCAGCATCAGCAGCAGCAGCAGCAGCAGCAGCAGCAGCAGCAGTCTTTTAGGGATGATTTACAGTCCCAACAAACCACTGGACTTGTACGTGGCTGGGAGGAGGTGGCTGCCGATCATGTCGTCCTCAGTGACCCAGAAGACTCCGGACCGAATGCCTCAGCTAACCTACGTTGCATGGCCTCCCTGATCCTGCAAAGCCTGCGGAAGGATCCTCGTATTCTTCGGATCAAGGAGAGGGACCATTACTGGCTGGCCACTCTCCTTGATCCACGGTACAAGGGTAAGGTTGCCTTGCCGTCGCAGAGGGAGCAGAGGATGAGACATCTCAGGGAGGCCTTGCAGAAAGGTCTGTGCAACGCGTTCCCAGAGACTGGGAGGTTACAAACTCCTGGTCCTGGACGACGAGTTGCTGAGGCTTCGGTCAGTAGCAGAAGGAGCGGTGGGGAAGGTGGACGTCTGACCGATGCGTTCAGACAATTTTTTAGTCCGCAGCCCCAAGGTATGATCGGTTCCAGCAACCATCGCCAGCGTCTGATATACATGGTGCAGGAATACCTAGGGGCAAGGTCAGACTTGGACACCTTTCCCACCGAAAATCCTCTGGCTTACTGGGTCTTGAGGATGGATCACTGGCCAGAGCTTGCACAGTATGCAATTGAGCTACTGGCCTGTCCTGCATCCAGCGTTCTTTCCGAACGCACATTCAGTGCTGCTGGAGGCTTTGTCACCGATCACAGGGTGCGCCTGTCCACCGACTCGGTTGATCGACTGACCTTCATAAAGATGAATCAGTCTTGGATCACCACCAGCTAACAGGCACCTGAAGCGGATATAACTGAATAATTTATAATGTCACATCCCTTCAAGACTGCCTATGCTGATGCTGAGTGACTGTCCTGTTATGTTCACTGACTATCCTCTTCCTCCTCTCAATGATCCATTCCTTGATAGACTGGAAGAACATTTTTGTTTCTGGGTGCCACCACACCAGTGTCTAAGGCCCAATTTTTCAGCCCCTGTTTAACAGGGGCGTGTAATTACAATTTTTTTTAAGCAATGCTTTGCAACAGGTCTGATTGCTGTGCTCAGTGTACAGTATCTGTGAGGGGTTGCAGTGTTGTGGCACCAGCACCAGTGCCTAAGGCCCAATTTTTTCAGCCCCTGTTTAACAGGGGCGTGTAATTACAATTTTTTATGCAATGCTTTGCAACAGGTCTCATTGCTGTGCTCAGAGTACAGTATCTGTGAGGGGTTGCAGTGTTGTGGCACCAGCACCAGTGCCTAAGGCCCAATTTTTCAGCCCCTGTTTAACAGGGGCGTGTAATTACAATTTTTTATGCAATGCTTTGCAACAGGTCTCATTGCTGTGCTCAGAGTACAGTATCTGTGAGGGGTTGCAGTGTTGTGGCACCAGCACCAGTGCCTAAGGCCCAATTTTTCAGCCCCTGTTTAACAGGGGCGTGTAATTACAATTTTTTAAGCAATGCTTCGCAACAGGTCTGACTGCTGTGCTCCAAGTACAGTATCTGTGAGGGGTTGCAGTGTTGTGGCACCAGCACCAGTGCCTAAGGCACAATTTTTCAGCCCCTGTTTAACATGGGCGTGTAATTACAAATCTTGATCTAATAGTTCACAGCAGGGCCCATTCCTGCGCCCACCAAGAGTAACTGTGAGGGCTTACAGTCTTGTGGCAACACCGTCCACCACCACCAAAGCCCAATTTTTCAGCCCCTGTTTAACAGGGGCGTGTAATTACAAATCTTGATCTAATAATTCTCAGCAGGGCCCATTCCTGCGCCCACCAAGAGTAACTGTGAGGGCTTACAGTCTTGTGGCAACACCGTCCACCACCACCACCAAAGGCCCAATTTTTCTGCCCTGTTCAACAGGTGCATGCAATTACAAATCTTGATCTAATAATTCACAGCAGGGCCAATTCCTGTGCCCACCAAGAGTAACTGTGAGCGCTTACAGTGTTGTGGCTACACCAACATCTAATGGGGCAAATTTCTGCAGAGTATATACGGCAGGCCCCTACTTTCAAACATCCAACTTACAAACGACTCCTACTTGCAAACGGAAGGAGAAAACAGGAAGTGAGAGGAAATCTACCCCTAGGAAGGGAAATTCTATCCTGTTAGATTTAATTTGGGAAAAAGGTATCTCCTCTCTACTGATGCTTTATCACCAATCCTTGTTTCAATAAAAACCCCACTTTTCCAAAAACATTTGTCATTGGGACGGAAAGTGAGGTGAAATGTTCTGAACAGGTGCACAGACAGCAAAACAAATGTTACAGGGGTGATAACCCCTCCCTATGTTCTCCAAAAAGCTTAAAAATCGATTTTTTTTTGGATGGAGCTACACTTAAAAATGTACCTGATCAGATTCTAATTAAGAACAAACCTACAGTCCCTGTCTTGTTTGCACCGCCTGTATACTGCTGTTCAGAGTATATAGGGTTGTAGGTATAGGGTTTTATTTTGGGTGCGGGGTTCCCCTTAATATCCATACAAGACCCAAAGGGGCTGGGGTGGGGGGGGGGGGGGGGGGCGGGTGATGGGGTAGCCATGCCATTTTTCTCAAGGATTTTCAGCCATATTGCCAGGACAAGACATGACATTAAAGCCGCAAGCGGTTTTAAATGGCTTCTTTTTTTCCTTTACAAATGTCATTTTGTGCAGGGACAGTTCTAAACACGGGAAACACATGCCACTTCACAGGCATATTTTAGACACCCCCCAGGTACCTTATTTAAAGGAATATTTCACTTTTTTTTTCACTTTATGCATCATTAAAATGACTGCTCCCGAAAAAAAACGTTAGTTTTTAAAACTTCTTTTTGCATTGACATATGTCCCCTGGGGCAGGACCTGGGTCCCCAAACCTGTTTTATGACATCAACATGCATATTGGCCGTTATAATTAGCACTTTTGATTTCGAACGTTCGCGTCCATTGTAACGAATAGGGTTCGAAAATTCGCACAAACTTTCGGTCCGTTCGAAGGTTCTGGTGCGAACCGAACCCGGGGGTGTTCGGCTCATCCCTATTGGTGGAGAAACCCTTGTTGGCAAGCACAGAGATAAGACATTTCTTGTAGATGGTTACCAGGTTTGCACACATCTCAGGAGGAATTCTGGTCCACTCTTTTTTACAGATCTTCTCTAATTTCTTATTATTGGTTTCTTGGCTGTCGCTTGGCAGCTCAAAGTTTCAGCTCCCTCCATAAATTTTTGATAGGATTAAGGTCTGGAGACTGGCTAGGCCACTCCATGACCTTAAGGTGCTTCTTCTTGAGCCACACCTTTGTTGCCTTAGCGGTATGTTTTGGGTCATTGTCATTCTGAATGGCCCATCCATGGCCCATCTTCAGTGTTCTGGCTGAGGGAAAAAGGTTCTCATCCAAGATTTTACCAGCCCCAAAGCATAATGTTTCCTCCTTTGTGCTTGACTGTAGAGATGGTGTTCTTAAAGGAGAAGTCCAGCCTGTGCTTTTTAGGCTGGGCTTCTCCTCTGGGTCACAGGTGTGCAATTCATTTTGCACTCCTGCGACCCGTTTTCAGCTGAGAATGGTCTGAAGTCCGCTCTCCGCTGATGTCACTACCATCAGTCGAGGCAGTGCGTCATCCCGACTTCCCAAGTCTGGATCCGCCAGCTGCCTTGATTGATGGCAGTCTCAGCGTCTCAGTGAGCTGTTGAGACGGCCTTTCCCCACCCCTCCACAGCTCAGCTGTCCAATGAGCATGGAAAAGCAGAGAGGAGAGACGCTGACTGACAGCAGCTCTCCTCTCTGGGATCTGTGAAAACCGAGCCATCTGCAATGTTCGGTGCCTCGGTTCTTGTATGCAGCGCATACTAGCTCCTTATTTCAGGTGGCACAGTGGTGTAGTGGGTAGCACTCTCACCTAGCAGTAAAAAGGGTTGCTGGTTCGAATCCCAACCACGACACTACCTGCCTGGAGTTTGCATGTTCTCCCTGTGCCTGCGGGTACTCCAGTTTCCTCCCATACTCCAAAGACATGCTGGTAGGTTAATTGGCTTCTGTCCAAAATTGGCCCTAGTATATGAATGTGAATTGGGGACCTTGGATTGTGGGCTTCTTGAGGGTGGGGACCGATGTGAGTGTGCAATGTATGTGTGGAGTGCTGCGTAAATTGACAGCGCTATATGGGTACCTTAAAAAACTAAATAAAAATGGGGATAATTGTAGACATGCACCCACACTCACTTAGGTTGGACTGGTGTCTTTATTCAACCTTAATAACTATGTAACTATTATGAAATACTTACCTTAGAACGGGGCGCCGGTATCTCACCCGATCTACGCCGAGGGAGCTGACATGTTGCCTCGGCGTGTCTTCCGGGTATCGCGGCTCCGGTGCTGTGAGTGTCCAAAGCCGCAATATGTCACTACCACGCGCGGGAGTCTTTTTCCTAGGAGACGGGCCTTATCAGCGCATGCGCCGCATGACGTCAGCGGCTGCATGAAAAGTAAATATCTCCTAAACCGTACTTATTATAGTCTTTTTGGTCTGCATGCAACTCTTCCTTTTTCTGATTTATCCACATGAATGTAAGCTTTATGATTTCAATAAATTAATTTTCTAGTTTTGATCCTGCCGGTTTAGTTTTAATATGTATTCCATTGAGAGAGGATGTCTGTATTTTATTTTTAATCCATTTTCAAACTGTTCCTTGTTTTTAAAAATGCCTACAGTATATAAACAGGGTGAAAATAACCTGAACACAGGATGAACATACACGTTCTGTATAAGCATTGTTAAAAAGAATGAACCTGCTAACCATTTAAAACTTAAAAGTAAGCGTTCTGCCTAAGGATGGCACTACAAGGTGTCTTCTGTTAGGCAGAACAATCTTGTCCCTGCTCTCCTGTTTTCATTTTTTATCTTGACTGTCCCATCTTGGAGTTACCATTGAATCCATATCAAGTAAAAGCTCCTAAATGATCAATTTGGGCATGCCCCTTGGAAAAGGTAACAGTAAGTAGACAAGGTTTGTCACCTGGGACAGATCTCTGGGTCAGGTCTTATCCCCATAGTCAGGATAAACAATCAATCAATAAAATAATAATAATGAAATCAGAATAAGAGGGGCACAAATTAGTGCATGTTCTTAGGTCAGACATTTACATATAGCAAACTGGCTTGCTTTTAAAGATTTTAAAATAATTAACGATCGCTCAGCTATGTGCGCACAACACTTTTCTTTTGTAAATTGCAACTCCAGACATTTTATTTTTGTAGTTGTAGGTAGATATGGAGCAGGTTTTTAGGACCTATCTAGAATCATTCTCAAACCATAACCACGTACAATGCACATGTTTGTGCCATGGAGGTGCAGGCTTTTAGAGAATAAATGCGGCAGTTAGGTGTTGGGATATCACCTCCTCAGCGCCTGTCAAACTCCTTCAGAAAATCAATCCACTGAGGATCACTCTTTGGATGGCAACACTTCTGTAAGCGAGCCCTAACTGTATGTAAGTATACCTGTAGGCAGGTTGGAATAGCTAGATTGATGCTGTCTTGGCTGGGAGGGTAGGAGTTAATGCCTTTCTCATACACACATAGTACACCGAGTTGATCTTAACACATTAAGGTATGAAGATATCGGTGTGGAGTGGAGTAGTGTGAAGACAAGCAGCCTGTCGATAGTGTGTATATAGGTGTAGCAGCCTCCAGCAGTGAGGGAGACTTCTTCCGCCAGGGGTCTGCTGCTGATTCATGCTGCAGAGGTTCCCATTCTGTACAGAGCTATGGAGGTTCAAGAGTTAAGCTACGTGCACGTGTGGATCTCGTGCATAGCGGAATTAGTAGTGGAAAATGCTAGACAGGCCAGTTATAGGTGGGGGCAGTGGGCATTTGTTTGTACTGTTGGAATACTGGTGAGGAGATGCACTGGACACCTTTGCTGCCATTGTGCTATATCCTGGGTGTCCAGTGTGCCCCTGTGCCTTTAAGGAGGAGCAAGCTCCCTCCAGGCTCACCTGCCCTCTATCTATCCATTAGAATGCATGTGCTTCCACTATGAAGGCTCTCAAAAATGTATAGAGTTAGGACTGCAGATAATACTACGGTGCCTTGCCTCTGCAGCTTATACATGTATTTGCAAATGTGTGCAAACTAAACCCCTGTTTTTAACACATACTGTTAGACAGGATAATTTGGTTGATTTGCTGGCTGGTTAGTGAGTTGAGCAGGGAATTTTCTTTGGTTTTATTTGACATGCGTTGCCCTTCCATGCACCTTGTAAAATGTGCCTAGTGTGGCCCAGAAGAACCCACCCCGGGGTAGGTCTCTCATGTGATACTTGCTAGGTGCCCAAGGAGGAGAGAAATATGGAGGGTATGATAAACAACCATCACCCTACTCTTACATACCTGGCAGAACTGATACTTTTACATGTTTATGCACTTCGTAGATTGCTAATTGATAAATAATAACTATTCATTTCATTATTTTTGAAAGGATCCTCACTTTACTGCATTTTTTTCACAAGTTCCTAAATTATTTGCACAGTGCTGTCATTTTTAGGTGTATACTATTTAAACTTCTTCAACTCCTATTAAGATTCTAATAAAAACTAGGCTTTAGCAGAGTTCTAGACATACATACTGTCTCAATAGTGATGTGTTAAGCTGTTCTTTGCTAGTTCCTCTTTTGTATTAGAGCAGCATGTTTGCATTTGTGTCATCATCACCTAACACCAGTTTATGTGGTTAGTTGAGAAACACCTCTGGTATCTTGCTGATCGTCTGCATTGCCATAAAATTAGCGCTTGCTCTCCCCACCAATGCCAGTCTGTCATTTTCTACGTACACATCAGACATGCTGTTCTTTACGCGGATTAAATTGTTGAAAGTACACTGCTGCAGAAACATTTCCTACGCAACCTTACGTTTCATAGCGAGAGAGGAACTGTGTGCGTGGGACAAACAACTTTAACCAACTCACTGACATTAAAAGGATGCACTAAAAACCACACACAGATGATGGTAGACTACCTATCTATTTACAAGATATCATTACTTCTGACTGAGCACTGACCTTTAGACTCC